>OU342744.1:324622900-324717511 GCA_910589775.1 Avena eriantha
TGCAATGACTCTAGTGATCCAGGTGGTCTAGTAAAGGAACACACATGCAATAACTCTAGTGGTGGTTTATGAAAACGACATACATGTAATGACACTGGTGGTGGTTTATGAAAAGAACACACATGCAATGATATTGTTGGATCCATGTGGTTTATGAAAAGAACACACATGCAATGACGGTAGTTGTGGTTTATGAAAAGGACACACATGCAATGACACTGGTGGATCTAGTTGGTTTATGAAAAAGAACACACATGCAATGACTATAGTGGTGGTTTAAGAAAAGAACAAACATGCAATGACATGGAATGGCACTTGTGGATCCATGTGGTTTAGGAAAGGAACACACAGGCAATGACATTGGTGGTGGTTTATGAAAAGAACACACATGCAAATGACATTGGTGGATCCATGTGGTTTAGTAAAATAACAAGCATGCAATGACACTAGTGGTGGTTTAGGAAAACAACACACATGCAATGACTCGGGTTGTGGTTTAGGAAAAGAACACACGTGCAATAACACTGGTGGATCCAGGTGGTTTATCAAAAAAAACACATATGCAGTGACTCTAGTGGCGGTTTAGGAAAATAACACATATGCAATGGCACTGGTGGATCCATGTGGTTTAGGAAAGGAACACCCATGCAATGACACTGGTGGTGCTTTATGAAAAGAACACACATGCAAATTACTCTGGTGGATCCATGTGGTTTATGAAAACAACACACATGCAATGACACTGGTGGATCCAGGTGGTTTATGAAAAGAACACACATGCAATTTCTCTAGTGGTTGTTTTTGAAAAAAAAAACAAATGGAATGACACTGGTGGATCTAGGTGGCTTATGAACAAGAAAACACATCCAATGACTCTAGTGGTGGTTTAGGAAAGCAACACAGATGCAATGACACTAGTGGTGGGATATGAAAAGAACAGAGATGCAATGACACTAGTGGATCCATGTTGTTTAGGAAAGAAACACAGATGCAGTGACACTGGTGGTGGTTTATGAAACGAACCCATATGCAAATGACACTGGATGATCCATGTTGTTTAGGAAAGGAACACACATGCAATGACAATGGTGGTGGTTTATGAAAATAATACACATGCAAATGACTCTGGTGGATCCAAGTGGTTTATGAAAAGAACACACATGCAATGACTCTAGTGGATCCAGGTGTTCTAGTAAAGGAACACACATGCAATAACTCTAGTGGTGGTTTATGAAAAGGACACACCTGCAATGACACTGGTGGTGGTTGATGAAAATAACACACATGCAATGACATTGATGGATCTAGGTGGTTTATGAAAAGAACACATGTGCAATGACTCTAGTTGTGGTTTATGAAAAGGACACACATGCATTGACACTGGTGGTGGCTTATGAAAAGGACACACATGCAATGACACTGGTGGATCCATGTGGTTTATGAAAAGAACAAACATGCAATGACACTAGTTGTGGTTTGGGAAAAGAACACATATGCAATGACTGTAGTTGTGGTTTATGAAAAGGACGCACATGCAATGACACTCGTGGATCAAGGTGGTTTATGAAAAAGAACAAACATGCAATGACTCTAGTGGTGGTTTAGGAAAAGGACACACATGCAATGACATGCAATGGCACTGGAGAATCCATGTGGTTTAGGAAAGGAACACACATGCAATGATATTGGTGGTGGTTTATGAAAAAACACACATGCAAATGACACTGGTGGATCCATGTGGTTTAGTAAAATAACAAGCATGCAATGACACTAGTGGTGGTTTAGGAAAAGAAAACACATGCAATGACTCTGGTTGTGGTTTAGGAAAAGAACACACATGCAATGACACTGGTGGATCCAGGTGGTTTATGAAAAAGAACACACATGCAATGACACTGGAGGTGGTTTATGAAAAGAACACACATGCAATGACACTGGTGGATCCATGTGGTATAGCCAAGGAACACCCATGCAATGACACTGGTGGTGGTTTATGAAAAGAACACACATGTAAATGACTTTGGTGGAACCATGTTTTTATGAAAAGGACCAACATGCAATGACACTAGGGGATCTAGGTGGTTTATGAAAAGAACACACATGCAATCACTCTAGTGGTGGTTTATGGAAAGAACACACATGGAATGGCAATGGTGGATCCATGTGGTTTATGAAAAAGAACACACATGACTCTAGAGGTGGTTTAGGAAAAGAACACAGATGCAATGACATGCAATAACTCTAGTGGATCCATGTGGTTTAGGAAAGGAACACACATGCAATGACACTAGTGGTGGTTTATGAAAAGAACACACATGCAATGACAATGGTGAATCCATGTGGTTTAGGAAAGGAACACGGATGTAGTGACACATGTGGTGGTTTATGAAAAGAACACACATGCAAATGACACTTGTGGATCCATGTGGTTTAGGAAAGGAACACACATTAAATGACACTGGTGGTGGTTTATGAAAAGAATACACATGCAAATGACTCTGGTGGATCCAAGTGGTTTATGAAAACAACAAAGATGCAATGACACTAGTTGTGGTTTAGGAAAAGAACACACATGCAATAACTCTAGTGGTGGTTTATGAAAAGGACACACATTTAATGACACTTGTGGTGGTTTATGAAAAGAACACACGTGCAATGACATTGGTGGATCCAGGTTGTTTATGAGAACAACACATATACAATGACTCTAGTGGTGGTTTATTAAAAGAAAAAACATGCAATGACTCTAGTTGTGGTTTATGAAAAGGACATACATGCAATGACAGTGGTTGATCCATGTGGTTTATGAAAAGAACAAACATGCAATGACACTAGTTGTGGTTTCGTAAAAGAACACACATGCAATGATTGTAGTTGTGGTTTATGAAAAGGACACACATGCAATGACAGTGGGGGATCCATGTGGTTTATCAAAAAGAACACACATGCAATGACTCTAGTGGTGGTTTAGGAAAAGAACACACATGCAATAACATGCAATGGCACTGGTGGATCCATGTGGTTTAGGAAAGGAACACACATGCAATGACAATGGTGGTGGTTTATGAAAAGAACACACATGCAAATGACACTGGTGGATCCATGTTGTTTAGTAAAATAACAAGCATGCAATGACACTACTTGTGGTTTAGGAAAAGAACACACATGCAATGACTCTGCTCGTGATTTAGGAAAAGAAAACACATGCAATGACACTAGTGGATCCATATGGTTTATGAATAAGAAAACACATGCAATGAATTTAGTGGTGGTTTAGGAAAAGAACACACATGCAATGACACTGGTGGTGGTTTATGAAAAGAACACACATGGAATGACACTAGTGGATCCATGTGGTTTAGGAAAGGAACACACATGCAGAGACACTGGTGGTGGTTTATGAAAAGAACACACATGTAATGACACTGGTGGATCCTTGTGGTTTAGGAAAGGAACAAACATACAATGACACTAGTGGTGGGTTCTGAAAAGAACACACATGCAAATGACTCTAGTGGATCCAAGTGGTTTATGAAAAGAACAAATATACAATGACACTAGTTGTGATTTACGAAAAGAACACACATGCAATGACTCTGGTGGATCCAGGTGGTTTAGGAAAGGAACACACATGCAATAACTCTAGTGGTAGTTCATGAAAAGGACACACATTCAATGACACTGGTGGTGGTTTACGAAAAGAACACACATGCAATGACATTGGTGGATCGAGGTGGTTTATGAAAAGAACACACATGCAATGACGGTAGTTGTGGTTTATGAAAAGGACACACATGCAATGACACTGGTGGATCTAGTTGGTTTATGAAAAAGAACACACATGCAATGACTACAGTGGTGGTTTAAGAAAAGAAGAAACATGCAATGACATGCAATGGCACTTGTGGATCCATGTGGTTTAGGAAAGGAACACACAGGCAATGACATTGGTGGTGGTTTATGAAAAGAACACACATGCAAATGACATTGGTGGATCCATGTGGTTTAGTAAAATAACAAGCATGCAATGACACTAGTGGTGGTTTAGGAAAACAACACACATGCAATGACTCGGGTTGTGGTTTAGGAAAAGAACACACGTGCAATAACACTGGTGGATCCAGGTGGTTTATGAAAAAGAACACATATGTAGTGACTCTAGTGGCGGTTTAGGAAAATAACACATATGCAATGGCACTGGTGGATCCATGTGGTTTAGGAAAGGAACACCCATGCAATGACACTGGTGGTGCTTTATGAAAAGAACACACATGCAAATTACTCTGGTGGATCCATGTGGTTTATGAAAACAACACACATGCAATGACACTGGTGGATCCAGGTGGTTTATGAAAATAACACACATGCAATTTCTCTAGTGGTTGTTTTTGAAAAAAAAACAAATGGAATGACACTGGTGGATCCAGGTGGCTTATGAACAAGAAAACACATCCAATGACTCTAGTGGTGGTTTAGGAAAGCAACACAGATGCAATGACACTAGTGGTGGGATATGAAAAGAACAGAGATGCAATGACACTAGTGGATCCGTGTTGTTTAGGAAAGAAACACAGATGCAGTGACACTGGTGGTGGTTTATGAAACGAACACATATGCAAATGACACTGGATGATCCATGTTGTTTAGGAAAGGAACACACATGCAATGACAATGGTGGTGGTTTATGAAAATAATACACATGCAAATGACTCTGGTGGATCCAAGTGGTTTATGAAAAGAACACACATGCAATGACTCTAGTGGATCCAGGTGTTCTAGTAAAGGAACACACATGCAATAACTCTAGTGGTGGTTTATGAAAAGGACACACATGCAATGACACTGGTGGTGGTTGATGAAAATAACACACATGCAATGACATTGATGGATCTAGGTGGTTTATGAAAAGAACACATGTGCAATGACTCTAGTTGTGGTTTATGAAAAGGACACACATGCATTGACACTGGTGGTGGCTTATGAAAAGGACACACATGCAATGACACTGGTGGATCCATGTGGTTTATGAAAAGAACAAACATGCAATGACACTAGTTGTGGTTTGGGAAAAGAACACATATGCAATGACTGTAGTTGTGGTTTATGAAAAGGACGCACATGCAATGACACTCGTGGATCAAGGTGGTTTATGAAAAAGAACAAACATGCAATGACTCTAGTGGTGGTTTAGGAAAAGGACACACATGCAATGACATGCAATGGCACTGGTGGATCCATGTGGTTTAGGAAAGGAACACACATGCAATGATATTGGTGGTGGTTTATGAAAAAACACACATGCAAATGACACTGGTGGATCCATGTGGTTTAGTAAAATAACAAGCATGCAATGACACTAGTGGTGGTTTAGGAAAAGAACACACATGCAATGACTCTGGTTGTGGTTTAGGAAAAGAACAGACATGCAATGACACTGGTGGATCCAGGTGGTTTATGAAAAAGAACACACATGCAATGACACTGGAGGTGGTTTATGAAAAGAACACACATGCAATGACACTGGTGGATCCATGTGGTATAGCCAAGGAACACCCATGCAATGACACTGGTGGTGGTTTATGAAAAGAACACACATGTAAATGACTTTGGTGGATCCATGTTGTTTATGAAAAGGACCAACATGCAATGACACTAGGGGATCTAGGTGGTTTATGAAAAGAACACACATGCAATCACTCTAGTGGTGGTTTATGAAAAGAACACACATGGAATGGCAATGGTGGATCCATGTGGTTTATGAAAAAGAACACACATGACTCTAGAGGTGGTTTAGGTAAAGAACACAGATGCAATGACATGCAATAACTCTAGTGGATCCATGTGGTTTAGGAAAGGAACACACATGCAATGACACTAGTGGTGGTTTATGAAAAGAACACACATGCAATGACAATGGTGAATCCATGTGGTTTAGGAAAGGAACACGGATGTAGTGCCACTAGTGGTGGTTTATGAAAAGAACACACATGCAAATGACACTTGTGGATCCATGTGGTTTAGGAAAGGAACACACATTAAATGACACTGGTGGTGGTTTATGAAAAGAATACACATGCAAATGACTCTGGTGGATCCAAGTGGTTTATGAAAACAACAAAGATGCAATGACACTAGTTGTGGTTTAGGAAAAGAACACACATGCAATAAATCTAGTGGTGGTTTATGAAAAGGACACACATGCAATGACACTTGTGGTGGTTTATGAAAAGAACACACGTGCAACGACATTGGTGGATCCAGGTTGTTTATGAGAACAACACATATGCAATGACTCTAGTGGTGGTTTATGAAAAGAAAAAACATGCAATGACTCTAGTTGTGGTTTATGAAAAGGACATACATGCAATGACAGTGGTTGATCCATGTGGTTTATGAAAAGAACAAACATGCAATGACACTAGTTGTGGTTTCGTAAAAGAACACACATGCAATGATTGTAGTTGTGGTTTATGAAAAGGACACACATGCAATGACAGTGGGGGATCCATGTGGTTTATCAAAAAGAACACACATGCAATGACTCTAGTGGTGGTTTAGGAAAAGAACACACATGCAATAACATGCAATGGCACTGGTGGATCCATGTGGTTTAGGAAAGGAACACACATGCAATGACAATGGTGGTGGTTTATGAAAAGAACACACATGCAAATGACACTGGTGGATCCATGTTGTTTAGTAAAATAACAAGCATGCAATGACACTACTTGTGGTTTAGGAAAAGAACACACATGCAATGACTCTGCTCGTGATTTAGGAAAAGAAAACACATGCAATGACACTAGTGGATCCATATGGTTTATGAATAAGAAAACACATGCATTGAATTTAGTGGTGGTTTAGGAAAAGAACACACATGCAATGACACTGGTGGTGGTTTATGAAAAGAACACACATGGAATGACACTAGTGGATCCATGTGGTTTAGGAAAGGAACACACATGCAATGATATTGGTGGTGGTTTATGAAAAAACACACATGCAAATGACACTGGTGGATCCATGTGGTTTAGTAAAATAACAAGCATGCAATGACACTAGTGGTGGGTTCTGAAAAGAACACACATGCAAATGACTCTAGTGGATCCAAGTGGTTTATGAAAAGAACAAATATGCAATGACACTAGTTGTGATTTACGAAAAGAACACACATGCAATGACTCTGGTGTATCCAGGTGGTTTAGGAAAGGAACACACATGCAATAACTCTAGTGGTAGTTCATGAAAAGGACACACATTCAATGACACTGGTGGTGGTTTACGAAAAGAACACACATGCAATGACATTGGTGGATCGAGGTGGTTTATGAAAAGAACACACATGCAATGACTCTAGTGGTGGTTTATGAAAAGAACAAACATGCAATGACTCTAGTTGTGTTTTATGAAAAGGACACACATGCAATGACACTGGTGGATCAATGTGGTTTATGAAAAGAACAAACATGCAATGACACAAGTTGTGGTTTAGGAAAAGAACACACATGCACTGACTGTAGGATTAGTTTATGAAAAGGACACACATGCAATGACACTAGTGGATCCATGTGGTTTAGGAAAGGAACATACATGCAATGACACTGGTGGTGGTTTATGAAAAGAACACATGCAAATGACACTAGTGGATCTATGAGGTTTAGTAAAATAACAAGCATGCAATGACACTAGTGGTGGTTTAGGAAAAGAACACACATGCAATAACTCTGGTTGTGGTTTAGAAAAAGAACACACATGCAATGACAATGGTGGATCCAGGTGGTTTATGAAAAAGAACACACATGCAATGACTTTACTGGTGGTTTAGGAAAATAACCCATATGAAATGGCACTGGTGGATCCATGTGGTTTAGGAAAGGAACACACATGCAATAACAGTGGTGGTGGTTTATAAAAAGAACACGCATGCAAATGACTCTGGTGGATCCATGTGGTTTAGGAAAGGAATACACATGCAATGACACTGGTGGTTTATGAAAAGAACACTCATGCAAATGACACTGGTGGGTTCATGTGGTTTAGTAAAATAACAAGCATGCAATGACACTAGTGGTGGTTTGGAAAAGAACACACATGCAATGACTCTGGTTGTGGTTTAGGAAAAAATAAACACATGCAAATGACTCTGGTGGATCCATGTGGTTTATGAAAAGGTCACACATGCAATAACATTGGTGGATCCAGGTGATTTATGAAAAAGTACACACATGCAATGACTCTAGTGGTGGTTTAGGAAAAGAACGCACATGCAATGGCACTACTAGACCCATGATGTTTAGGAAAGAAACACACATGCGATGACATTGGTGGTGGTTTATGAAAAGAACACACATGCAATGACACTGGTGGATCTAGGTGGTTTATGAAAAACAACACACATGCAATGACTTTAGTGGTGGTTTAGGACAAGAACACACATGAAATGGCACTGGTGGATCCATGTGGTTTAGGAAAGGAACACACATGCAATGATACTGGTGGTGGTTTATAAAAAGAAGAAACATGCAAATGACTATGGTGGATCGATGTGGTTTAGGAAAGGAACACGCATGCAATGACATTGGTGGTTTATGAAAAGAACACCCATGCAAATGACACTACTGGGTCCACGCGGTTTAGTTAAATAACAAGCATGCAATGACACTAGTGGTGGTTTAGGAAAAGAACACACATGCAATGACTCTGGTTGTGGTTTAGGAAAAAATAAACACATGCAAATGACTCTGGTGGATACATGTGGTTTATGAAAAGGACACACATGCAATAACATTGGTGGATCCAGGTGATTTATGTAAAAGAACACACATGGAATAACTCTAGTGGTGGTTTAGGACAAGAACACACATGCAATGACATGCAATGGCACTGTTAGACCCATTTGGTTTAGGAAAGAAACACACATACAATGACATTGGTGGTGGTTTATGAAAAGAACACACATGCAATGACACTAGTGGATCCAGGTGGTTTATGAAAAAGAACACACATGAAATGACTTCAGTGGTGGTTTAGGAAAAGAACACACATGAAATGGCACTGGTGGATCCATGTGGTTTAGGAAAGGAACACACATGCCATGATAGTGGTGGTGGTTTATAAAAAGAAGAAACATGCAAATGACTCTGGTGGATCCACGTGGTTTAGGAAAGGAACACGCATGCAATGACATTGGTGGTTTATGAAAAGAACACACATGCAAATGACACTACTGGGTCCACGTGGTTTAGTAAAATAACAAGCATGCAATGACTCAGGTTGTGCTTTAGGAAAAGCACACACATGCAAATGACTCTAGTGGATCCATGTGGTTGATGAAAAGGACACACATGCAATGTCACTAGTGGATCCAGGTGGTTTATGAAAAGAACACTCATGAAATGACTCTAGTGGTGGTTTATGAAAAGAACAAACATTCAATGACTCTAGTTGTAATTTATGAAATGGACACCCATGCAATTACACTGGTGGATCCAGGTGGTTTATGAAAAAGAACACACATGCAATGATTGTAGTGGTGGTTTAGGAAAATAGCACATATGCAATGACACTGGTGGATCCAGGTGGTTTAGGAAAACACACATGAAATGATATTGGTTGTGGTTATGTAATGAATCTAGTGGTGGTTTAGGAAAACACAGATGCAATGACATGTGATGACTCTGGTGGATCCATGTGGTTTATGAAAAGAACAAAGATGCAATGACTCTAGTTGTGGTTCATGAAAAGGACACACATGCAATGACACTGGTGGATCCGTGTGGTTTATAAAAAGAACAAACATGCAATGACACTATTTGTGGTTTAGGAAAAGAACACACATGCAATGACTGTAGTTGTGGTTTATGAAAAGGACGCACATGCAATTACACTCGTGGATCAATGTGGTTTATGAAAAAGAACACACATGCAATGACTGTAGTGGTGGTTTAGGAAAAGAACACACATGCAATGACATGCAATGGCACTGGTGGATCCATGTGGTTTAGGAAAGGAACACACATGCAATGATATTGGTGGTGGTTTATGAAAAGAACACACATGCAAATGACACTGGTGGATCCATGTGGTTTATTGATGGGGATATGCCAAGGGGGTATGCCCAACAGGACGTTCCGATTGGGCCGAAAGGCCTGCAAGTGCGTCTGAAAGATGGCGACCGGACTACAAAGAAAGGAAAGGCCCAGCGACTGGCGACCAAAGCCCAGAAGCGTAGCAGAAGCTCAATCGGACTAGGTAAAAAGTCTCCGGATCCTTATCTTGTTCGGGGACAGCTTGTAAACCCTAGCGAGGTGCTTCATATATAAACCTCCCTAGGGTATCCTAGAACCTTACATTCCATCATACACCCCCTCAGCGTTCCAGGATACCCTAGGAAGGTTTATATATGAAGCACCTCGCTAGGGTTTACAAGCTGTCCCCGAACAAGATAAGGATCCGGAGACTTTTGACGTAATCTGACTAGGCTTCTGCTACGCTTCTGGGCTTCCAGTCGCCAATCGATGGGCCTTTCCTTTCCTCATAGTTCAGTCGTTGTCTTTCAGACGCACTCGCAGGCCTTTCGGCCCACTCGGAACGTTCTGCTGGGCATACCCCCTTTGGCATATCCCCATCAGTAGTCCCCGAGGCCATCGTTGATGCAGGCGTGGGCGTCCTTTTGGTGTTCGGAGTAGGTGAGCCCAATTTGGGCGTCCAGTCGAGTCGGCGATGGACTCTATTAGAACCGAGGAAGATTTCCCCAGGTTTCCACTCGTCACTTCAATGAACATCACCGCCGCCCAGTCGTCGCTTCGGCGAGAGGAAAGACTGGCGGGTGGCGGGTAGACCAAAGGAGTTAGACCGTCAAACACGGTCAAACTATCCGTTGGAATTTCCAACGGTAACTACGATGCAATTACCGTGAGTAACGGCTATCCCGATTTTGGCAGGTGACGTTTCCCATATAAGGGGAGTGATGGCTTCAGCTCCGCAATCCTTCTTAGCATTCTTCATCCTTCCTCCTTTGCACTTTCTTCCTGCGTCCTCCCGACTTGTTCTCCCCGTTTCGCACGATTCCACATCTTACTCGATGGCGCCTCCAACGGGCTCACGGGGGAAATCCAAGTGCACCACGTTCATCTGCTTCACCGGTCATCTTGAGAGGGGTT
This sequence comes from Avena eriantha, assembly GCA_910589775.1. Lineage (NCBI taxonomy): Eukaryota > Viridiplantae > Streptophyta > Magnoliopsida > Poales > Poaceae > Avena > Avena eriantha. The sequence continues at coordinate 324,634,063 of OU342744.1, forward strand.
TGGGGTTCCCCACCTCATTCTTCTTCCGCCGCTTCTGCGTGTATTACGCGATCAAGCCGTCAGATCTTGGTCCACATAGCATCGAGCAGCTGGGGATCTTCGTCGCCTTCTGCGAATGCTATCTTGGCTGCAGGCCATATTTCCTGCTATGGCTGGAGCTTTTTCATGGCCGCATCGGGCACGAGGCGTCCAGTGGCTTGATGCTGGCCGCAGGTGGGGTCACCTTTCAATTGAAGCCGAAGGCCAACTTCTTCAAGCTCCTCATGCCGAAGAAGGCCGCCAGTGTGTGGAAGAAGAGTTGGTTCTATGTCAAGGAAGCCACTCCCTCCGGCGAGGTGTCTCTTCCCGAGTTTGTCGCCGAGAGGAGCGAGCCCTGTCGGTTGGCACCGAAGAAGCTTCCCGAAGATCAGCGGATGGCCGTCGCATAAATGATGGATCAGATCCAGAAGCTGAAGGACCAGGGGTTGATTCCGATCAACCTGTACAACTACTGGCTCGGGCGGCGCCTGGTTCCGCTGGCGGCTTGACCGCACTGGATGTACGAATACAGCAGGAAGCATGACCCATCTCGAACCAGCAAGGAGTCGTGGGAGGCCGAGGACTACAAGGCCGCCCTAAAGAAGATCACCGACGCGGAGTTCACCGGTGTGGTGGTCGGGTCGCCCCGTACACTCCTGTGAAGAATGAAGCCCCTACAGTGAGTTCTCTTTCCAATCGCTGCGTCTGTATCTCAATTTCAGTCTTCTCGCTTGGTGTTTTTTGACTCGTGGTGGTCCTCAGCTTTTTTAGGTATTGGAGGGTTGGCTCCCTCCGCTTGATGAAGAGGTTCCCCAGGAACTGGAGGAAGACTCCGAGAGGGATTCTTCCGACAGCGACGGGGAGGAAGAAGAGGTCCCTCCCTCAGTACCTATGGCGCGCAAGACCCGGATGCAGAGACAACGAGAAGCCAGAGCGAGCCGCAACCTGGACGAGCTCGAAGAAGGCGACGAGGTCGCCTAGGAGCAAACGTCCCGGTGCACCGCTACGCGGTCGAAGCCCCCGCGCTGGCCCAAGTCGCCAGCGAAAAGGCCTGCATCACCGGCCAGGTCATTGGTGTTGTTCGAGTCGGATGATGATTCCGACAACGAAGGATCTTCTGAAGTCTCGGACAAGACCCCAAGGGACACTTTAGCATCCCATATGTCTAATATATGTAATGCTACATGGTCTAGTAATATAATTGCTACTTATTAAATATAATTGTTGCATCATAATTATATCATGCTCATGTCATCATGCCACCTTGCATCTGAGCATCATATAAAACCCTTTCCATTTGGTTCTTCTATCATATGCATTAGTAATTGTATTTGGCTCTTGATATATTGTATTTGTTCTTGATACATGCTTGATGCCCAAGTTGAGTTGGGGCATATCTTTTGTTAACTCCACCACCTTTCTTGTCACCACCCTAAAATCCTACCATCCAACTATATATGAGCTTTGCATCTTATTTGGTTTACCTCTAGCTCATGTGGGTTGAGATGGCTCCACTTCTATTTCTACATGCTCTCACACTAGCATCATGTTGTTTTCACATTATTAATATGTGAAGCCATTTTGCATGCCTTGTGAGTGGTACCCCTTTTCAAGCTTCCATATGGGATTATTTTGAATGTATGCTCATGTTGGGATATTTAAGGGACTATTATTCATCTAGTGAAACCTACACACTAGCATGTCCCATTTATACTCAAATTTGAGCATCTCCATCTACTCCCCTTGGAATATTTGTCCAATTCCTTTAGCTTGGCCTTACTCCATATTTTGGAATGCATATGTACAAATGCCATGGTTACTTACTTTGTTTTCACAAGATTAAAACATGGCATTTAATGCCCATGCATGGGCCATGCAAATTAGCACTATCTTTCTCCTTTGGTTTTATTTGTTTTTGGGAGTGGAGCATGGACCTTTAGGAATCATGTTAGGTGATTATTTTTCTTTTGGTTGAGCTCCACCTTTCTCTCCCAAACCCTCATCCCACCACCTTCTTTCATTTTGTTTGATCTTGGTGGATCACCACCAAACCCTAAACCCTTGCTTGCTCCTGTTTTGTCCATGCTCAAACCCAAACACCTAAACCCATCTACTCCAACCCTCTTTCCAATACCATGCCACCCTCATGCTTTCTTTGGGATGAGAAAACCCTAATCTACACCTCACCCTCCCATAAACCCTCTCTCCCTAATCTCCCTCTCTAACCCTAACCCCCCCTATCACCACACCATGCCGAGGTACCAACCCAGCCCTAGCCTACCCCCTGGCTCGACCCAACCCTGGTCAACTACTCCATGCCATCCTAACCCGAGCCTGTCCCCTCTAACCCTAGCTCCTACCCGAGCTCTCTCTCTCTCTCTCTGTCAAGCCAGCCCCACACCGAGCCTCTCCCCTGCCTCTCCTTGGCCTTGCCCTGGCCCCACCTGGCAGACCCTGGTCCCCCTGCCCCTGCCTAGCCATGCTGAGCACGTGAGCGTGAGGGAGAAGAAAAGTGGCCGAAGCCACCTTTCCACCCCGAGCCCCACGGCACCCTCTCCCCCCGTCCCTATCTACTCCCTCCTCTCTACCTGGCATCGCTAGATCCACCAGGGCCTAGCCCTTCTACTCCCTTCCTCCCTGCTCCCCTGCTACCTCCTCTCTACCCCTGTGAACCGCCGTCGGCCTCCATCCTTCCTCAACAAAACACGGCGGCGGGCGTGGCGTTGGGTGCCGAGGAAGAACAAGCCGAACCTCTGCGTCGCCCCCGTGCCCAACAGCGAGGAGGAGGAGGCCCAGAACCCCTGCACGTCCACGACGCCGCCCGAAACCCTAGCTTCACCGGTCGTCTACTTCATCGTTGTCCTGCTGCTCCCTGGCCCGATCCGTCACCACCGTCCTCTCCGCAGTGAGCCCTTGATCCTCTCCGACATCCTCTCCCTCATCGTCGCTGCCTGTGCTCGCCGGAATTTGTGCTGAGCACTCTCTGTGCGCCGGCGTGCGCGTGCTTCTACTCGCTGTGCGCCGCTACAGCTACTCCTAGCCGCGTTCCCCTCACCCAGCAACAACCCCAAGCCACCGCAGCGGTAGCTGCCACCCGCGCGCGCGCGCGAGGTCGCGGGTTTGATCCCTACGCCGCGCTCTGCCCCTGTCGAGCACCGACCCATCGTTAGAAATCGAGAAGAGAAACAGTACCGCTGGCAACTTTGCACTTCCCCCCCCCCCCCCCCCCCCCCAAACCTTTTTACTGCTCAACCCGCAATCCATCGAGGACCACCAGACAGCCTCCCGTGGCAGTCTTGCAAAAAGGCCCCAGATTTTTGTAAACCTCAACCCGCAGCCCCTAGATCCCCCACGTGGCATCCCTTGGTTCGCTTGCTGTCGTGTGGACCCGCGAGGCCACTGTCCCCACCTGTCAGTCTCACGGGCTCACTACCCACGCGGTGAGAAAAGTTTCTGCGCGTGGATTTTCGCCAGCTCAGCGTGGCCCCACATGTCGGTGACGGTGCTTAGCTGGAGCTGAGTAGAAAAAGTCTGGCAGTTTTCTGTTTAATTAAAACATTTTCAGAAATAATTTAAATATGATTTCAAATCTGTTTTAATACCTTTTGAATTCTAATTCCAAATAATACGTATGATATATGTTTTGGAATCAGAAAAATGAGAGGAATTCAAATATGCTTTTCAAAATGTTTTTTGGCCACTTTAAATTTTCGAGATGATTAAAAATACAATAAAATGCACTTTTCTTAATTAATTAATAACTTTAAATCTATAACTCCAAATTCAACAAATAATATGTCTAAATTGAACAGCGCGACGAGCCCATTCTAACTATGCATTCCTTGTTCTGAATTGAAGCATGCATCATGTCAGTATTAAAAATCAGAACTGTTTATGGCAATAAAACTTGACCACCTAAATAATAAAATGCTTTATTCTTGTACCCCACACCTCACCATGCCATGCTACATTAATGCCATGTAAATTGTGCATCATTCATCATAGCATGCTTGTTTGCTTGTCGCATTTTAATTCATATGCTTGTGCACTTTATTTATGCTGGCCCTTGTTTGTTTGGTTCTTCTTCGAATAGACGCCCAGCAGGAGAATTATCAGGAATCACAGGAGTTCTACCCAGATCCGTCTCTCGCTTCAACTGAGCTGCCAGGAAAGAACTAACACATGCTTGCATACATATAGTACCTATTGCCTCTATCTTATTCTTGCATCATTGAGTCGCGATTGCATTAAATTGAATCCCAAGTACTGCATAACCTTTACTTTTAAACCCCACCGAAGCTTGTTCATCCATCCCACCAGCCATTACTACAGGAGTTGTTTGAGCCATGCGAGTCGTAGAACAGCATGTGTAGGGTATGTGAGTGTCTAATGGATAACAAGGTACCTAAACAACTTAACCTGAGTAGTAATGGGATAACTAATGAAAGAGGCACCGGTGAGCAATATCTGTATTTGGTTTTTCATGCTCAGTTGTGTCCAGTAGGACCCCGAGTACTTGATTCCTGTTCCTTGACTATTCACACTATCCACATCCGGGAGGCCTTATGGACCCCCTTGAGCCAGAGCTTGATTCATTTCTATTTCTTGGGGCAACAAACTAGTTTGGGGTTTTATTTACTATCCTGTACTTATGCCATGCTTTACCGCTTTATTTAAGATTGTGCATGGAGCACCTGTACTATTTTGGATCGCACCACGTTTTCGCGATATCGACAAGCCCAGTCACACTTTTGGGGAAATATCAGGAATCCTAGGAGTACTACCCAGATCTGTCTCTCGCTTCAACTGAGCTGCCAGGCAAGCACTAACACATGCTTGCATACATATAGTACCTATTGCCTCTATCTTATTCTTGCATCATTGAGTCACGATTGCATTAAATTGAATCCCAAGCCTTTACTTTTAAACCCCACCGAAGCTTGTTCCCCCATCCCATGAGCCATTACTACAGGAGTTGTTTGAGCCATGCGAGTCGTAGAACAACATGTGTAGGGTATGTGAGTGTCTGGTGGATAACGAGGTACCTAAACAACTTAACCTGAGTAGTAATGGGATAACTAAGGAAAGAGGCATCGATGAGCAATATCTGCTATTTGGTTTTTCATGCTCACTTGTGTCCCGTAGGACCCCGAGTACTTGATTCCTGTTCCTTGACTATTCGCACTATCCACATCCGGGAGGCCTTATGGACCCTCCTGAGCCAGAGCATGATTCATTTCTATTTCTTGGGGCCACAATTAGTTTGGGGTTTTATTACTATCCTGTACTTATGCCATGCTCTACTGTTTATTTATGATTGTGCGTGGAGCACCTGTACTATTTTGGATCGTGACACGTTTTTGCTGTATCGACAAGCCCAGTCACACTTTCGGGTTCCCAGTCGTATACCGCCGTCCACACAAACCCTGGGTCCGTTCCGGAGCTGGCCAACTTCGTTGCGGGTAGCTTAGTGGGGTGCCCCCCTGAAATATTTCTAAATCCTGTGATCGCTTTGTCGTGAATGCCTCGTTGGGTTTTGAGTTGATTTTTCCGAGATTGATCGAGTGTGTGTTGCTATTTGTGCACCCCTGCAGGGTAAATCTTTCTGAAAGCCGTGACCGCGGTTATGGACGATTTGGAGCACAGTTTCTCGATCATAGACAAGTATAACTAAAGTACCGATTTTAATCTGACTAAGTACCTGATTAGTAAATAGTGCAATACTCATGGAATGGTTAATAAAACTGCCAACGGATGGGTTGTTCGTCCGCTTTCTCGTTGGAAAGCGAGAAGGAGGATGGATCTGTTGATTATACTGTTATAACTATTGTTACTAATTAACGGACATCCGTCTATCATTGGTTAGGCGAATGGTTAGCGAGTATCTATAGACTTGTTAGTTATTATCTTTTGCTGCAATTGCGTCACCCCAGGTATATGTCCCCTTTAGAGGCATAAAGACTTGCTGAGTACCCCTAGGGGCTCACAAGATGGATACTGGGTGGAAGAGACAGATGATGTTTGATTCAGATGAACAGGTGTACTCACAAGATGGATACTGGGTGGAAGAGACAGATGATGTTGGCAACGATCACTCGGTGTAGAGATTCCGGGAACGGGGATCCGTGAGATCTGTGGGCGGGATGTGTTTATTTATGTGGCATCTTATGCCAATTTGCTTCTTATCCATACTCGGATCTTGTTTTCCGCTTCTGCCTGATACTCTGATGTTTGATGTATGAGGAGATATCCTAAACTATTATCTCTATCTAGGATATTTGGATCTTGCCGTATGGCGTTGCAATATTTCTATTTCTTTTAGATGGAATGGCTCTGTGAACAGTTTTATGGTGGCTTGCATACATACTCACTTGTGTATGTAGTTGATCCCTTCGCCTGCCGATTACGCCGCTCGTTCTTGTCCCGATGTTCTGGAAGTGGTTAGGACGGCCGACAGGTCTACCTGTGAGTGGCCCCTGGGCCCCACCTGAGGTAGTTACAATTGTGGCATCCCGCTAAAACCACTACTAGAAAATCGCGTTGTTTTTGTGCATTGCATCGTCATGACCGCATGCTCATGTCATCATGCCGCATTGCATTTGAACATCGTCATCATCATGCATCTGTTTGTCTAAAACTATTTTTCTAAAAGCCTACTTTGATTCTAAATATTCCCCGTCTTAATCTCAAATCAAAACCCTTGTCTCTCGCCTAGGTCTATTAATTGGCTAAAAACTATTTGCAAAAACTCTTTTAAAAATAAAATAAAAATAAAAACATGTTTTGTTTTCGGGGAGGCAGCCGCTGGCCAGGCCTAAAGGCCCCGCGCAGCCACCTACCACCCGAGTCGACCCAGCCCAGAGCCCACCTAACCAAAATCTAAACCTAGACTCAACACCACACCACCTACAACCTCCCCAACTCCCTCTGCCGCTGCCACCCCCTCTCTACACAGCCTGCAAACCCCAGCCGCGCACACCACCTAAGCCTCTCCCCTTCACCTGCACGCACACAACACAACCGCCTCCTCGCACGCCTCCCGCCTCCACCGACCAGCTTGGTCCCACCTGCCAGCTCGGCCCCACCCCCGCGCCTCGCCACCAACCTCCCCTGCCTCATCCCCAACCCCGCGACCCGCTCGTCCTCACCATCCCCTCGTCGCCCCGCTCGAGTCCCAGACTCTGGCCGCCGCCTCGCCTGGGCCTCGTCCGCCCTCGCGTCCCTGAACTCGCGCTCGAGTCCGCCCCTACCGGCCTCCTCCCTCTTTTCCCCGCTGGCAGCGTCTCTACGGCCTCCCTCTCCTCTGCAGCCCCGCTGCCTGCGAGTCGCCGGATCCCGGCGGGAGCTTCCCCTTGTCGCTCCCCTGCGCCGACCCGGTCCCGCAGAGGCACTGCCGGGCCCCACCTCCCGTCTCCCCCGTCCGTCCCTGCCGCGGACCCCTCCCTCACCTCCTCTGCTTCTGCAAGCGTCGCCGCCGACCACGCCCCCGCCTCTGCCTCCTCGGACCACCGCCGCCTTGAGCCTCCTCTCGCGCGCCGTCGTGTGGTACTCGTCCTCCTCTTCGGCCGCTGCATCCCCGCCGCTCTCGGTCTTCTCCGTCCGCGTCAACCAGAGCCGGAGCCGCCTCCACCTCTCTGCGCACCGGAAGCCGCCGCCACAGCCACGGCCCAGCCTGTAGCGCGACCTCGGCCACCTCTCCATCCCCAGCCACACGTGTGCCGGCCGCCGCCTCACGTCTGGCTCCACGCCACAGGACGAGCCTGCAGGTAGCACCCGAGGAGCCTCCCCTTTGTTCTGAAGACGCCACGCCTGCCTCCGCCTCGTTGTTTGATCTGTCCAGCAGAGTCCGTTCGCAGATGTTCTCGGTGAACACCGTAGGGAGATGGAAGCCAAGTGCAGCCTAATCAAGTTCTACACCAACGGTTAAAGCCGAAACCATATATCTAAGCCCAAAGAACCACGTCGAGAACCCGCGTGATCCGAAGGCCGTACCCAAACCCGGCGACACTTGACGAACCGCGGACGAGATCTTCTACCTGGACACCGAGTACTTCTTCCCGGCTCCGAGCAAAGTACGCCATCGACAATTGGAGCCTGGCACCACCCGAACCCGGCAACGCGCCAAGTTCTCCAATCCTGAACCATGAAGGCCGCTCCCTCGGAACGCCAAGATCGACAGTGATGAACCATCGGCACCGAACCCGAGACCCCGAGCGCGCCGACGACAAGACCTCCTTCCCGCACCGACGGTCGAGAACCCGGACGATAAGGTCGCCGACACGAAACGCCACGTCCTTCTTCCCGGAACGCCAAGATCTACTCCGTTGTCCGAGAACATTCCCGCCGAGACCGATCCCCGTCGGACCCTGTCGAACCCCGAACCCCCGGAACCCAAGATCTTCCGAACTCAGATGTGTGAACCTTTTCCCCGAGCCCCTATATTATAAATGCTATATATAAAACTTCTGTGCATATTAATTGTTCATGCATGCACATCTGTCTGTGGTTTGGGGTATTCTGTCGACTCACCTAATAATTAAATATGGAGTCAATATGCGGAATATTGTTGTCTTATTCCGGACTCCATTTAAATTGGTGTAGCGAACCAATACCATGTTTTGCATTGTTAATACAACATTTAAATTGCGGGGGGTTCTAAACAACTTGAACCATATAATCATTTGTCGAGACCCCTGTTCCGCTTAATACTGCCTAATTGCACCGCATCTGCATCATATCATAATCATGCCGGATCTTCTGCCGTAGTATTAAATAGTGCATCCGGTGTTTGTTTTAGTGTTTGCTTCTTCGCGGATTAAGCCGATGAGTTAATGCGAGTATTGACAAGTTCTTCGGATATGAAGCTTCGGCAGTGTTTCCCAGGCGAGCATCTCTCCCCCTTCTACCTATTTTGCATTTATAGTCTTTATTTCCTCCTGTTGATCTATTGCTATCCGTGTCGCGATGCTTTATATTCCGTACCCTAGTTATATCCCGTGCAGCCTCTATATTGCCTTGGACACCTCCTAATACCTATTGTTTGGTAGATAGCTGGCTTTGCGAGTCGTAGTTGCTTGCTCAGGTGCGATCTCGTGTTGTCGAGTACTACAGTTGATGGAATGCTGGCAGATGTTTTTGGTGGAGATGATCATGACTTTAAATACAACTATTAAAATGCGAGATATAACTAATGCAGAGGCATCGGTGGGCAATAGATGTTATTTGGTTCTTCCACGCTCACTTGTGTCCCGTAGGACCCCGAGTACTTGATACCTGTTCCTTGACTATTCGCAGTATCCACATCCGGGAGGCCTTATGGACCCCCCTGAGCCAGAGCTTGATTCATTTCTATTTCTTGGGGCCACAAAGTAGATTGGGGCTTTATTACTATCCTGTACCTATGCTATGTTACTGCGTTATTTACAATTGTGCATGGAGCACCTGTACTGTTTAGGAACGTGACACGTTTTCGCTGTATCGACAAGCCCAGTCACACTTTCGGGTTCCCAGTCGTTTACAGCCGTCCACACAAACCCTGGGTCCGTTCCGGAGCCGGCCAACTTCGTGCGGGTAGCTTAGTGGGGTGGCCCCCTGAAATCTTTCTGAATCCTGTGATCGCTTTGTCGTGAATGCCTCGTTGGGTTTTGAGTTGGGTTTTACGAGGTTTATCGAGTGTGTGTTGCTATTTGTGCACCCTTGCACGGTAAAACTTTCTGAAAGCCGTGTCCGCGGTTATGGACGACTTGGAGCACAGTATCTCGATCATAGACAAGCATAACTAATGTAGTGTTATAAATTTGACTTATTATGTGACTAGTAATCAGCTTCACTACAATGGAATGGATGATAAAAATGCCAACAAATGGTGGATCTGTGGTGATCTGTGTCATACTATACCTGCCTAGTAAGTATTGCAACTCGAATGGAATGTGATAAAAGTGCCAACAATTGCTGGGTTTTGGGAATCCTCAGGACAATAATATCTGACTAGTAAATGTTCCAACTACAAATGGAATGGTAATTAAACTTCCCACTACTTATGCTTCAGGATGACTCATGTTGTCTATATCTGATTAGTAAGTGCTGCAACTAAAACGGAATGAGTAAAATTGCCAACTATGTGAGTTCCTTGGTCCGACTTCCTCGTTTGGTCTCGAGGGGGAAATACTAGGATGGGTTTGTTTGGTGTTAGCTTCAGGTTGGATTCGAATAGGTCTTTCTTACCCCTCTCTGATAACCGCTAGTTGTATCGAGTCTCTATAGGTTGTTTAGTGCCGCTGCGCTGCCACTTCAGCCCACCATACCTATGTAGGCGAGAGCCGCCGAATTCTAGCCTCGCCGAGTACTGGCCTTAGTACTGACGCTCCTCTTTTTCCTTTTCCCTTTGTCGGCACCCCTTTTGTTTCGCAGGTTTGAGATCGACGTAGTTAGCAGGGTTACCCTTCCGGCTTGGCCTGGGCAGGGTTATGGACGCCATTGGTTATTCTTCAGGGATCTTAGCCCCATTTGCATCTTGTCCGTAGTCGGACGCTCTATCATTTCCAAGGTAATTTGGATCTTTGTATTGTAGATCTGTATTCTTGACTCAGGGAGTCGCTGTTGAGTATATATCTGTTCTGTGGGTCGCATTGAGGACTATTGTGTAATCTTATTACTTCGTTTTCCACCCGCACGAAAGTGCTTGGTGGGCGTCCTTGAATCGTATCTATGCGGGTTTGGCGGAAAGGGCTAAAACTTGCATAGGGCCGATTTGAGGGTGCTACAGAGACTTTTAACACCCCGTCCACCCCTGGGCCTGGGGGTGTCACTCCTGGCAGCTTAATAGTATCTAGATTGGCCCCACACACCAACACATGTCTTTTCTGCGCATTTTGTCCTCACTCGTGTGCACCCGGTTACGCATTTCCCGGTCGGTCACCCATCCTAGAATTGCTCTAGGCCAAGCACGCTTAACCTTAGAGTTCTTTTCGAATGAGCTTCCGGAAAAGAAGTTGCAACTTGTTGGTATGAGTATTCTGTCAATCCTATTAAGCCATGTGCCTGGTCTCACATACACCCACCCTTTAGAAGATCGATGCCCTCATCGATCAAGCACACCCCAAGAATGTTCCCTCTTGGCACGCGTCTGTGCGTCCAGTGCCGGCACATGTGCCATGCTGTGTCCACTCCGGGCCATGCTCCACATGTCCCGCCACTGATACGCACACACCCGTGTAATCGCAAGGGTCTCCGATACCACTTTTAACACCCCGTCCACTCCTGGGCCCGGGGGTGTCACTCCTGGCAGCTTAATAGTATCTAGACTAGCCCCACAGAACAACACTTGTCTTTTCTGCGCAATTTTGTCCTCACTCGTGCGCACCCGGTTACCCATTTCCCGGTCGGTCACCCATCCTAGAATTGCTCTAGGCCAAGCACGCTTAACCTTAGAGTTCTTTTCGAATGAGCCTCCGGAAAAGAAGTTGCAAATTGCTGGTATGAGTATTCTGTCAATCCTATTAAGCCATGTGCCTGGTCTCACAGACACAGTCCCAGCGAAGGGGCTGGAGGGCGAGGACACGGAGGTGGTGGTAGAGGTTCCCCTGGCGGCGATTGCGCCGACGATCTCGGGGGTTCCAAGCCAAGAAGCAGCTGAGGCGATGGCGTCCAAGTCGCCACAGTCGTCAAAGGCGGCCGCATCGGAGCCGGAGATCTCGGCGACTGCAGCTTCATCGTCAAGGAAGCCCTCAGTTTCGTGGGCTTCAAACGTCTTCGAGAGGGGGCTCAGCCGCAAGCTGGGTCCTGAGTTGGACAAGCCCGCCCATATTAGCACCGGGCTTCGCGTCCTTCCGGTCGCTAAGTAAGTAGCACTTCCTCATCCCAGTTCGCCTTGCTCCTTTGTGTTGCTGTTGTGTTGATTGAAGGGGCTCGTGTAGGTCGGGGGCTAAAAAGATTGGTCGCCCTTCGGTGGCTAAGATTCCACCGGCCGCCGACATGGGAAAGGGTGACCTACCCAAGAAGAGGAAGGCCTCCGAAGATGTGGTGACCGCTGATGCACTCAACGATCGACGTAGAGCTCGTTGGGAACCCCAAGAGGAAGGTATGATGAGCACAACAGAAAGTTTTCCCTCAATTATGAAACCAAAGTTGAATCAAACCAGTAGGAGCAAGGAAACACCCCAGAGGTGTTACTAACTGAGCTTTGGCAGGGCGCACTACCGGTGCTAGTAGCAATGTGGAGACCTGCACAACACAACCACAGAACTTTGTCCCAACTTGCAATGAGGTTGTCAATCTCACCGTGTTTTTTGGAAAACAAAGGATTAAACGTATCGAATGGAAAGAAGTAAAAGTTTGCAGAAAGTAAACACACAGCAGTAAAATATTGTAGATTGTATGTAAAGTAAAAGGACCGGGATCCATAGTTCACTAGAGGTGGCTCTCCTTAGATAGATAACATGCTGGGTGAACAAATTACAACGGGGCAATTGACAAACACCGAGAAAGCAATATATGCATATACTAATCATCTTGACTCCTTTGAGACTTGATTGGGAATTACAACATAATACATAGACCGCCATCCAACTGCATCTATGACTAATAATCTACCTTCAGGTTATCATCCGAACCCCCTCCAGTATTAAGTTGCAAGCAACAGATTATTGCTTTACGAACTGCGTGTAAAGTAAACAATACAACTGTTCTATGAACAAAGGATCGTTGTTTCTCCCTAGTAGCAATAGCACATCTAGTACCTTAGAGATTTCTGTAACTTCCCCATATTACTAGAGGCATGAACCCACTATCGAGCATAAATACTAACTCTTGGAGTTTCTAGCATCTACTTGGCCAAGTAGCTACTAACAATGGAAAGCATGCAAGATCTCAAATAACAAAGACATAATAGGATCAATAATCAATATGAAATAGCATCTCAATATCCATCGGATCCCCGCAAACACAACATGTATGAATTACAAATAGATGATCTTGATCAGGAACAGAGCTCATAAGATCTAAACATGAAAGCACAAAGGAGGAGAAACCAGCCACCTAGCTACTACATGGATCCGTAGTCCAAGGATGAGCTAATCACGCATCACACCAGAGGCTTGCATGGTGATGAAGAAGGCCTCCAGGGTGAATTCCCCTCTTCGGCAGGGTGCCGGGAAGAGCTTCAGATCCCCCTAATCTAGGGACAGAGACGACATCGGCTACAGACTCTTTCGTGGAATTTTGATCGGGTCCTTAGGGTTTTCGTCCCGAGGGCAACTTATAGGCGGAAGGAGAGGCCGAGGGGGTGCTGGGGTCGGCCAGACCACCCCCTGGCGCGGGCCAAGCCTGGCCACGCGGCCAGGTGGTGTGGCCGGCCCTTGGCCCCTCTCTGTCTTGTATTCTCGCACTTGATCCCTTCTGGAAAAATAGGCACTTTGGCTTTTGTCCCGTCCAATTTCGAGAATATTCATTTTTTGACTTTCCTGGAACCAAAAACAACAGAAAACAGGCAGCTGGCACTATGGCTCTTGTTAATAGGTTAGTCCAAGAAATCATATGAAAAGTACTCCAAAGTTGGAACAAAACCCAAGAAAGTGGATAAAACTAAGCATGGAACATCAAAAATTATAGATACATTTGCAATGTATCAACATCCCCAAGCTTAACTCCTGCTCGTCCTCGAGTAGGTAAGTGATAAAAGGAAATAATTTTTGAGGTGACATGCACCATCAAAGACTTGATCAAAGTATTTGCAAAACATTCAAAGCTGGGATCATAGTACTTCAATCATAACATGAAAGACAAAGTTCTAGCAATAAGAAAAGAGACTATGATGCAACATGAAAAGGTACAAACAAAAGATTCATGAATAACATGCTTTGCAAGACGTTTGTTTGTTTCACATAAAGAAAACATAGGATAAAATTATTCAGCTTGTCCCTCAATAGAGTAGCAAATATAAATGCATAGGACACCTTCAAAGTTCATAAGAGTGACTAGATACAATAGTTTAAAACAAGCAATAACAAATTTATGCATCAATCAACTAGTCTTGGGACAATGCACATAGAACTAATAATGGCCACTATGCTCTCAAAGTAGTGCATAAAGATAGAAGGTGGAGAATCAATATAATGGTGGAAGAAAGGCATTTTGTAAAAGGAAGTAGGGATTTAAGTCTCATAAAGAGCTTCCAAAAATTATGGTACTTATAGCTTTCAGCTCTCATTGCCCCTATCATAAGCATCTTTAAGGTGATTAAGGTTAAAGTGACACAACTAAGAGGATATGCTTCACAAGTAATAAACCAAAATCTCATGCCCCTTACTTACGAAGACCGATCCTCATGCTACTCAACTTTAGTCACAAGTATCATTAAAAACCGCCAACGGGGTACCCCTTGCACATGATACGGGAGCTTTCCCATAATCAAAATGACAAGGCAAGCAGACAATGAGCATCTCAGCGATCTTTTTATTTGCTATTTGCATAGGTTTTTATTGAGGATGCTTCATAGAGTGCTCATTATGGTGATGCTGCAACTGTCCACCATGATTAGGCATGGCTTAGGCTAGCGGCCCAGGCATTTCTCTAACACACATACAAACTCCATGATCACAAGTTCCACTTTTATTTCACACCGCCGGGATCCGTAAGCGAAAGATCATAATATCAACGGGGTACAAAGTAAAAGTGCAATGTTGAAAGCGTTCCCCATGAAACATTGTTCTGCTAATTTCAACTTATAAACCGCAAGAATATACGCAACAAAGAAGGACCCAATGGTTCAAGTTTATTAGAGGCAATAAAGTAAAGTGTGCCATCAAGTTCATGAGAGCTTTAATCACTAGTTTTCTCATAACAAGTGGAAGGTAAACAAAAGCATGAATATAGTTGGAATAGCATAAGCTAGTAGGTATGTATGGTGGACTCTTTGGAAAAACTTGGTTTAGGGATTTGGATGCATGAGTGGAACTCATACTTTGTTGTGGAAGCTAGCAAAAGACTGGGAGCGACAAAATAAGAGAGCAATAATGGTCATAATCATGCAGAGCGACAAAACATCATTGATCAAAGCCTAAAGTGATACTACAAATTGAAAACTAAAGGATCATAAAGGCTATGGTGACTTTGGATAGTCATAACATGGTGTGAGCATGTGCCAAGTCAACCCAAATAAAGCATCAAAGGAGAATACCACTATACTATGCTTTAATACGCTAAAACAACGCATGATTCATCCAAGGCACATTAAGCAATCTCAAATGTTTATAACAAGTCATGCTACAGCAAATAATACTAAGCATAAAGACAAAACAATATCAAGCATGGCATGACAAAGCATGGCCACAGTCAAAAACGAGCTCTTTTTACCACATAAGCATGAACTTTCCTACTCTTTTCCAAACCAAACCAAACTATTTGCAAACCAATGTGTGAAAGAGGGGGTCCAACCAATTTATTGAGAAAACTAAGCAAACAAAAGCAAACGAAAACCAAAACGAAAATGAAAAAGAAGACGCTCCAAGAAAAACACAACTGTGCATGAAACAATAAAAATGAAGCGTTTGGAAGAGACCTGGATTTTTATTGATGAAGAAGGGGATGCCTTGGGCATCCCCAAGTTTTGATGCTTGTAATTCTTGGATATTTCTTGGGGTGACACGCGTGGCATCCCCAATCTTGAGCTTTAGTCCATCCTTCATCTCATTACTCATTCCGTCCATACACCTGAAATATTTCCTTCATACAAAACTCCACACAATCTCATTAGCAACATTAGTGCACTTAAGATAAATAAGTCTCAAGGTTCAGTTATAACACCAAATAAACTTCCATTAGAACACTAGATACTGTAGCACTTCCCTCAAATCGCTCAATTCCCCAAAGCAACTCAAGAAGGAACTAACAAGAAGCAAATGCAGAAAATGGCAGAAATCTGTCAAAACAGACCAGCAGGTAAAGACGATTTTTTTCGAAGACCTTCTGTTGCTCAAATAAAAAAGTGTTGGACTATAGAAAATTATATAACAACCTGGGGCAGAAGCACAACAATTTACAGCTCAATGCGACATACAGAGCTCTCTCAGGAATTGTTACGGTGAAGCACAGAAATTCTTTTCGGGACAACAACTTTCCCAATCATTACTTCACTCTCATTAGAGGTTACTCTTGGCACAAAAAGCAAATAAAAAGGATAAGGAGAGGTTATTACAGAGGTAATAACTTGCAAGACTCATCTAAAACTCTTGGGTTATCTCCTAAAAAGTACTTTTCTTTAACGCCTTTAAGTTAGGCATAAGAACCAAAGAAAGAATCAAGTGTTCTCAAATGAAGAAGCATTAAGACCAAATTTTTTTTTCATAGGAGAAGCAAAAGAAATCTTTTCTCTCTTTTTAGGGAAGTGTTCTATACCTTTATTGTGTTGGATTTGATATTTAATGGCGCCTTCTTTCATATCAATGATGGCACCAACAGTTCTAAGAAAAGGTCTTCCCAAAGTAATAGGACAAGAAGCATTGTATTCAACATCCAAAACATAGAAATCAACGGGGACATAGGAATCATTAACCATAATAATAACATCATTAAGACTCCCCATGAGTTTCTTTTTAGCATTAGCATCAAGTGGGACATTCAAATAACAATCTTCAAGAGGAGGCAAATCAAGCATATCATAAATCCTTCTAGGCATAATAGAAACACTACTATCAAGATCACACAAAGCTTTGAAATCAAAGTCATTCACTTTCATATTAATGATGCGTTCCCAACCATCTTCTTGTTTTATAGGAATAGAAGCTTTATGTTTCATCTTTTCTTCTTTAATCTTTATGAGAGCATCAGTAACGTGTTTTGTAAAAGCCATGTTCATAGCACTAGCATTGGGACTTTTAGCAAGCTTTTGTAGGAACTTAATAACTTCAGAGATGTTGCAACCATCAAGATCAAAATCAACTTTATCATCTAAAGTAGTAGAACTATTATTAGCCTCAACACTAGTGGTGGTAATAGTAGAAACACTAATGTTTCTAGCAATTTCATCTTCGCTTTCGCACTTAGCATGTAATTCAGCTAATAGTCTAACATTTCCATCAATTCTTACTTGTATAGCATTAGTAGCTACAAAGGGATTATCATTTGTTTCAGGTTTAGCAGCCATTTTATTCAAAGAAGATTGAGCTTCAGCCAAAGATGCTATATTTCTTTCAGCATTAGAGAGTTTTTCCTCAATAGTTTTATTGAAAGTAGTTTGTTTACTAATAAACTCTTTGAGCATAACTTCAAGTTCAGAGGGAGCACTCTTATTATTGTTGTAAGAATTTCCATAAGCATTACCATTGTTGGGAGGATATGGCTTATAATTGTTGTTACCAAAATTGTTCCCATAAGCATTATTACCATAAGCATTGTTGCCAAAATTATTATTTCTTATGAAGTTCACATCAACTTGCTCTTCCTGAGCAACCAAAGAGGCTAAAGGAACATTATTTGGATCAATATGGGTTATCCCATTAACAATCATAGACATACTAATATCAATCTTATCACTCAAGGAGGAGGTTTCTTCAACAGAATTTACCTTCTTACCTTGTGGAGCTCTCTTAGTATGCCATTCACAATAATTAACCATCATATTATCCAAAAGTTTTGTTGCAGCACCCAAAGTGATGGTCATAAAGGTACCTCCAGCAGCAGAAACCAATAGGTTCCTTGAAGAATAGTTCAATCCTACATAAAAAGTTTGGATGATCATCCAAGCTGTCAGTCCATGAGTGGGACAATTCTTAACCAAAGATTTCATTCTTTCCCAAGATCGAGCAACATGCTCATTATCAAGTTGTTTAAACTTCATTATTTCACTTCTCATGGATATAATCTTAGCGGGAGGATAGTATTTTCTAATAAAAGCATCTTTGCACTTTGTCCAAGAATCAATACTATTCCTAGTTAAGGAATTCAACCATTCTTTAGCTTTTCCTCATAAAGAGAAAGGAAACAATTTCAGTTTAATAATATCACCATCTATATCCCTATGCTTTTCCATCTCACAAAGTTGAACAAAGTTATTAGATGGGAAGCAACATCTTCATTACCAATACCAGAAAATTGCTCTCTCATAACAAGATTGAGCAAATCAGGTTTTATCTCAAAGAAGGTATTTTCAGCCATAGGTGGAGCAATAGGTGTGCTCATAAAAACATTGTTGTTGGTGCTAGTGAAGTCACACAACTTAGTTTTTTCAAGAGTAGTCATTTTTTGGATTTTCAAATAAGAAAGCAAAACAAGTAAAACTAATTTTTTGTGATCTGAAGAACAAAACAAGCAAACAAAGCAAAAAGAAAACTAAGCAAAACAAAAACAACAAAGTAAAGAGATTGGTTATGAGGGACTCCCCTTGTGAAGATGTCCTTGAGTCCCCGGCAACGGCGCTAGAAAAGATCTTGATGCACTCGACGATCGACGTAGGGCTCGTTGGGAACCCCAAGAGGAAGGTATGATGAGCACAACAGAAAGTTTTCCCTCAATTATGAAACCAAGGTTTAATCGAACCAGTAGGAGTAAGGAAACACCCCAAAGGTGTTACTAACTGAGCTTTGGCAGGGCGCACTACCGGTGCTAGTAGCAACGTGGAGACCTGCACAACACAACCACAGAACTTTGTCCCCAACTTGCGATGAGGTTGGCAATCTCACCGTGTTTTGCGGAAAACAAAGGATTAAACGTATCGAATGCAAAGAAGTAAAAGTTTGCAGAAAGTAAACACAAAGCAGTAAAAGATTGTAGATTGTATGTAAAGTAAAAGGACCGGGATCCATAGTTCACTAGAGGTGGCTCTCCTTAGATAGATAATATGCTGGGTGAACAAATTACAACGGGGCAATTGACAAACACCGAGAAAGCAATATATGCATATACTAATCATCTTGAGTCCTTTGAGACTTGATTGGGCATTACAACATAATACATAGACCGCCATCCAACAACATCTATGACTAATAATCCACCTTTAGGTTATCATCCAAACCCCCTCCAGTATTAAGTTGCAAGCAACAGATTATTGCTTTACAAACTGCATGTAAAGTAAACAATACAATTGTTCTATGAACGAAGGATCATTTTGTTCCCCCTAGTAGCAACAGCACATCTAGTACCTTAGAGATTTCTGTCTCTTCCCAAGATTACCAGAGGCATGAACCCACTATCGAGCATAAATACTAACTCTTGGAGTTGCTAGCATCTACTTGGCCAAGATAGCTACTAACAATGGAAAGAATGCAAGATCTCAAATAACAAAGACATGATAGAATCAATAATCAATCTGAAATAGCATCTCAATATCCATCGGATCCCCGCAAACACCACATGAATGAATTACAAATAGATGATCTAGATCATGAACGGAGCTCACAAGATCTAAACATGAAAGCAAAAAGGAGGAGAAACCGGCCATCTAGCTACTACATGGATCCGTAGTCCAACGATGAACTACTCACGCATCACACCAGAGGCTTGCATGGTGATGAAGATGGCCTCCAGGGTGAATTCCCCTCTTCGGAAGGGTGCCGGGAAGAGCTTCAGATCCCCCAATCTAGGGATAGAGACTACGGTGGCTACAAACTCTTTCGTGGATTTTTTATCGGGTCCTTAGCGTTTTCGTCCCGAGGGCAACTTATAGGCAGAAGGAGAGGCCGAGGGGGTGCTGGGGTCGGCCAAACCACCCCTAGCACGGGCCAAGCCTGGCCGCGCGGCCAGGTGGTGTGGCCAGCCCCTGGCCCCTCTCCGTCTTGTATTATGGCACTTGATCCCTTCCAGAAAAATAGGCACTTTGGCTTTTGTCCCATCCAATTCCGAGAATATTCATTTTCTGACTTTCCTGGAACCAAAAACAGCAGAAAACAGGCAGCTGGCACTGTGGCTCTTGTTAATAGGTTAGTCCAAGAAATCATATGAAAAGTACTCCAAAGTTGGAACAAAACACAAGAAAGTGGATAAAACTAAGCATGGAACATCAAAAATTATAGATACATTTGCAATGTATCAACCGCCAAGGTCATGAAGAAGCAGAAGGGAGGCGCCGACAACAGTGTGACCAGGGGGAGCGCCGCGGAACCAGCTGCTCCGCCAGTCGCCAAAGAGGTTGCGGCAACGCGATCGGAGCCAACCTTGGCTGCGTCCGAGCCAGAGGCGCCCGTCCCAACAACCAGCGCCCTCGCCAGGGCGTCGGCGACGTTCCCTCGTTTGGCAAAGGGGTTTCCAGGTGTGGCAGACACGAAGTCTCCGCAGAGTCCGGAAATCGTGGATGCGGACATTGGGTCCTGCCGCGGGCGCACCTCCTTCATGATCCCGTCAACTGACGCCGGGGAACTTCACAAGATGCTCGGCGCTGCTATTCAGGTATGTCCAGTCCCAGAATTCCTAGTCACTGAATTTCAGCGGCTAGGAATTGGTTTTCTTTTTCTTCCTTCTCTAGTCCCCGAGTTCCTAGTCGCTGAATTTCAGTGACTGGGAACTGTGTTTTGCTCCTTTCTAGTCCCTGAATTCCTAGTCGCTGAATTTCAGCGGCTAGGAATTGGTTTTCGTTTTCTTCCTCTTCCAGTCCCCGAGTTCCTAGTCGCTGAATTTCAACAGCTGGGAATTGGGTTTTGTTTTCTCAAATGCTTAGGTGAGTTCTTTGTTTGCAGGGATTACAAAGGGAGTCGACTGATCGGCGGGCTGCGAGAGAGCGCTTGGAGCGTGACTTGCACGAAGCGTAGGAGATGAACCGACGGCTTCAGGAAACTATTGGTGAGTGTCTACATCGTCTTTTTCCTCCTCTTTCGGGTTTGAGCTGGACGTGTATAGCATTCTGATGTATTCTCATGCAGATGCTTTCCCGGCTGAGATCTCCAAGGCCCGTGAGGGGTATGTTCCGATCGCCGAGCTAGACGCAGTGAATGAGCGAGTAGCCTCTTTGGTCAAGGATTTGGAGGAGGCGGGAGCGGCCTCGATTTCTTCGGAGGAGGGGGTGAAGGCTGCCGTTCCCGTGGCTGAGGAAGAACGCAAAGCCACGGATTCCAACATCATGGGGTTGCACAACGAGCAAACTGCCTTTGAGAAGCACCTCAAGGAGAACTGCCGCAAACTCCTTGGTGAGTCTTTGTCTTTGCTTGACCCTTTCGTTTAGTCCCTGCTTTGGGGATTTCATAGTTTCACTGACGCCTGACTTTGCAGCTGTGGTAGGCCAAAGCGACCCGGTTGTGCAGACATACAACACCTCACAGTGCGTGACTGTCGTGGTGAATGTAGCCACGGCCTCGACGTTGTGCGTCCAAGCGGCTCCCCAGGGAATGTCTCCCACCGAGGTTATCCTTGGGGGGCTGACGGAGGTGTGGCGCTATCTGGACGAGGTGCCCGCCGTTGTGGAGTAGATGACGCGCTCGTCGTTCAGACGCGGGGCCGCCACGGCGTTGAGCTTGCGTCTTGCCCATTTCCCCGATGACTTCGATCTTGACGATGTGACGAGTGGCTATCCGTCGGCGACCTGCACGGTGGAGATGTCGGAGGTGCTGAAGCTAACCGCGAAGGCCACTCCTTACGCCGATTGTGTCTTACGATGGCGGTCGAGGACGAGGAGAAGACGGCGTTCATTACGCCATTCAGCGCATTCTGCTACACGGCCATGACGTTCGGCCTCAAGAACGCAGGTGCCACATACCAAAGGTGCATGCAGGAGTGTCTAGCTAGCCAAATTGGCCGCAACATTCACGTCTACATCGACGACATGGTGGTAAAATCCACCCGCCAGGACGATCTGCTCGCCGACCTAGCTGAAACCTTCACAAACTTGCGGAGGTATAACATCAAGCTGAATCCTGGAAAATGCACCTTCGGCGTACCCACCGGACAACTTCTGGGATACGTAGTCTCCAAGAGAGGCATTGAAGCCAACCCCACAAAGATCGACACCATCGCGCGACTCGGGAATATGAGGCCCTCCTTCACGGCATGAGAGCCGCCAAGGAGATGAACGTCAACCGCCTACGATGCTATGGCGACTCCGACCTAGTCGCCGGCCAAGTCGTCGGGACGTGCGATGCCGTCTCCCCAACAATGATCGCATACCGCCAAGCTGTCGACCAGTGGGGGGGACACTTTGACGGATATTCCGTCGAATGGATCGACAGGCGCAAAAACGAGGAGGCAGACACCCTCTCCCGCATCGGATCGACCTGACAAGCACCACCAGTAGGTGTCTTCCTCGACATCATCCACAAACCCTCGGTCAGCCTACCGAAGGAGATCGACGTCGGGATCCCACTGCAACCAGAACCGGCCTTAGTCGCCACGGTTGTGGAACCTAGCGACTGGATAGCACCATACGTCGCCTTCCTGGAACACAAACTCCTACTGCTGCAAATCCTTCGTCATCATCAACGGCGAGCTTCACAAGCGCAGCGTGACCGGCGTGTTCCAGCGCTGCGTACAGCTAGAAGAAGGTCCCCAGATCCTCCAGGACATTCACGCTGGTGACTGCGGCCATCACGCCGGCGCCAAGTCGCTAGTCGCCAAGGCCATGCGGCATGGTTTCTACTGGCTCACCGCACACGCCGACGCCACCAACATCGTCCAACGATGCGTCGGGTGCCAGAAGTACACCAACCAGACGCACCTCCCCGGCTCGACACTCAAGACAATCCCCATAACGTGGACATTCGCCGTTTGGGGCATGGACATGGTAGGCCCGTTCAAGAAGGCCCCGTCTGGTTTCACTCACCTACTGGTCGCAGTCGACAACTTCACCAAGTGGGTCAAGGCCAAGCCGATAAAAAAGTGCGATGGCAAGACGACCACCAAGTTCCTACGCGAACTCATCTACCGGTATGGCTACCCGCATAGCATTATAACAGACAACGACACCAACTTTTCCAAGGGGGCCATGGCGGAATTCTGTGAAGAACATGGCATCTGACTCGACCTCGCATCAGTCGCTGACCCGGAATCGAATGGCCAAGCAGAGCGCGCCAACCAGAGCGTCCTCCACGGGATCAAGCCGCGACTGCAGGTGCCCCTCGAGCGCACCCTAGGATGCTGGGTCGACAAGCTCCCCTCTGTGATATGGGGGATTCGCACCTCCGTCAACCGATCAACCGGGTTCACGCCCTTCTTCATGGTGTATGGCGCTGAGGCCGTAATGCCAACCGACCTGGAGCATGACACACCTCGAGTCGCCAACTATGTCGAGGCGGCCAACGAGGTCGCCCGCCAAGATAGCATCGATCAACTCGACGAGGCACGCGACCTGGCTCGCTCCCCGCAGCACCATATACCAGCAAGGACTCCGACGCTATCACAGCCGCCGAGTGCGAACTCGCACCTTCCGTAAGGCGACCTTGTCCTGCGACTGGCCCAATACAAGAACGGCATGCACGAGCTCTCACCCCCATGGGAGGGGCCATTCGCCATATGCCGAGTCCTTGGCAACGATGCCTACTACCTCATCGACATACGGGGTGATGGCCAATTGGAGGTCAGGAGGCCATGGAATGTAAACCTTCTCAGAAAGTTCTATACTTAGAACCTCACACTGTATTCCATCAGAATCTATAATGAAATTCATTCGGATCGCACAAATTGTGTCCACTCGCCATATTCTTGTGCCACTCGCACTCGTACATACTATCAATAAGCTATTTACGGATGTCAACCTCTGGTCGAGCGACCGGCACGGCTAAGTAGTGCGGCACAAGGGCACCAGAAATATTCGGGCCTTGGGTCGTCCACGAAAAACGCCAACCGGGAGCCGCCATTGCAGTCGCCTAGCCCGACTGGCCCACCAGGCCAAGACATCCGGTACACGCTTCTCATAGCGATCTGTCCCTCCCACCCTCGTGCAAAGCGACTTGAATGGTTATGTACCACGCACGGGGACTACCCAAAATGGGAACCCCCACGCGGCTCGGGAACACACCATGTAAGAGAGCTGCCTAGGGCTCGCCAAGCGACTAGCTCTCCTGGCCAGGGAGGAGACGCGTTACCAACAACGCACTCACAACCTGCAACAAGAGCATGACCAATACGGTCGGGCACCACGCTCGGGGACTCGCTTATAAGTCAGTCCTACTCGTGCTCGGGGACTCGCCACTCAGAAGACGCGAGAGATAAAAACAATGCGTAAACAAAAAAAATACACAAAAGTATACAATCGAGTTATACCCCATTAAAGGGAGGACGCGCTCGGGGACTCGCTCAAATCAAAACAATGCATAAGCAAAACACAACACACAATCCTAATCACAACACGAGTCGATCGACTCCCCGTGGCATATATTGCAAAAATATCTTACAGCACTCCCCACTCGGCATACATTATAACTTGGACAATTACATTGTTTACTCCACAGGCCCTGACGACGAAGCAGCGCCACCCCCTTGACGCGCACAAAAGGCTGCCACGGGTTTGTCGGGTACTTTGTCAGCGACTTCGACAATGACGACCGGAAGGGCTGCTCCGACTTCATGTTGCAGTGCTCTGGCTCGGGGTCGCCAGGTGCCAACACCGTCTCCTGATACGGCAGGAGATCCCCCATCGCCAAGACACGATCGGCGTAAGGGGTGGCCTTCGCGGTCAGCTTCAGCACCTCTGACATCTCCACCGTGCCGGTTGCCGACGGATAGCCACTTGTCACATCATCAAGGTCGAAGTCGTCGGGGAAATGGGCGAGACCCAAGCTCAACGTTGTGGCGGCCCCGCGCCTGAACGCTGAGCGTGTCATCCACTCCACAACGGCGGGCACCTCTTCTAGATAGCGCCACACCTCCATAAGCCCCCCAGGGATAACCTAGGTGGGAGAAATGCCCTGAAGACCGCTTGGACGCACAACGCCCGAGGCCGTGGTCGCATTCACCACGGTAGTCACCCACTGCGAGGCGCTGTAAGTCTGCACCACCGGGTCGCTTTGGCCTACAACAGCTACAAAGTCAGGTGTCAGTGCAACTATGAAACACCCAAAGTGGGCAATCGACAAAAGGGTCGAGCAAAGACAGAGACTCACCAAGGAGTTTGCGGTAGTTCTCCTTGATGTGCTTCTCCAAGGCAGTTTGCTCTTTGTGCAGCCCCACAATGATGGAATCCGTGGCTTTGCGTTCTTCCTCAGCCGCGACAACGGTAGCCTTCGCTCGCTCCTCCGAAGAAATCGAGGCCACTTTCGCCTCCTCCAAATCCTTGACCAGAGAGGTTATTCGTCCATTCGCCGCGTCCAGTTCCACGACCGGAACATACCCCTAACGGGCCTTGGAGATCTCAGCCAGGAAACCATCTGCAAGAGAAGACATCAGAATGCTATAAATAACCATCTCACACCCGAAAGAGGAGAACAAAGACAAACAGACACTCACCAATAGTTTCCTGAAGCCGCCGGTTCACCTCCTGCGCTTCGCGCAAGTCACGCTCCAAGCGCTCTCGTGCGGCCTGCCGATCAGTCGACTCCCTTTGTAATCCCTGCAAACAAAGAACTCACCTAAGCATTTGACAAAACAAAACAAAGAACTCACCGAACGCCAAAAGGACGCCTGGGCCTGCATCAACGATGGCCTCAGGGACTACTGATGGGGATATGCCGAAGGGGGTATGCCCAACAGGACGTTCCGATTGGGCCCAAAGGCCTGCGAGTGCGTTTGAAAGACGGTGACTGGACTACAAAGAAAGAAAAGGCCCAGCGACTAGCGACTAGAAACCCAGAAGCACAGCAGAAGCCCAGTCGGACTAGGTCAAAATTATCCGGATCCTTATCTTGTTCAGGGACAGCTCGTAAACCCTAGCGAGGTGCTTCATATATAAACCTCCCTAGGGTATCCTAGAACCTGACGTTCCATCATACACCCCCTCAAGCGACTCGGTGCCTAGCCGCCGAGCTCGCCACCCCTGTAACTCGCTCTCTCATAATCTAATCTAGGAGGAGTAGGTCTTTACCCTCTGGGGGCTGAACCTGGGTAAACCCATGTGCATCCGCCCCCATCTCACACCGCAGATAGCCGCCAACTCTTCCTCACGAAACACTCAATCGCTGCCAGTGGCAGCGACTGCCGTGCCCATTTCCACGACATTTATGAAAAGGTGGGATCCAGGTGGTTTATGAAAAGAACACACATGCAAAGACTCTAGTGGTGGTTTATGAAAAGAACACACATGGAATGACACTGGTGGATCCAGGTGGTTTATGAAAAAGAACACACATGCAATGACTCTAGTGGTGGTTTAGGAAAAGAACACACATGTAGTGACAATGGTGAATCCATGTGGCTTAGGAAAGGAACACACATGCAATAACACTAGTGGTGGTTTATGAAAAGAACACACATGCAATGACAATGGTGAATCCATGTGGCTTAGGAAAGGAACACGGATGCAGTGACAATGGTGGTGGTTTATGAAACGAACACACATGCAAATGAAACTGGTGGATCCCCGTGGTTTAGGAAAGGAACACACATTAAATGACACTGGTGGTGGTTTATGAAAAGAATACACATGCAAATGACTCTCGTGTATCCAAGTGGTTTATGAAAACAACAAACATGCAATGACACTAGTTGTGGTTTAGGAAAAGAACACACATGCAATGACTCTAGTGGATCCATGTGGTTTAGGAAAGGAACACACATTCAATAACTCAAGTGGTGGTTTTTGAAAAGGACACAGATGCAATGACACTTATGGTGGTTTATGAAAAGAACACAGATTCAATGATATTGGTGGATCCAGGTGGTTTATGGAAAGAACACACATGCAATGACTCTAGTGGTGGTTTATGAAAAGAAAAAACATGCAATGACTCTAGTTGTGGTTTATGAAAAGGTCATACATGCAATGACAATGGTGGATCCATGTGGTTTATGAAATGAACAAACATGCAATGACACTAGTTGTGGTTTAGGCAAAGAACACACATGCAATGACTGTAGTTGTGGTTTATGAAAAGGACACACATGTAATAACTCTGGTGGATCCAAGTGGTTTATCAAAAAGAAGACACATGCAATAACTCTAGTGGTGGTTTAGGAAAAGAACACACATGCAATGACATGTAATGGCACTGGTGGATGCATGTGGTTTAGTAAAGGAACACACATGCAATGACAATGGTGGTGGTTTATGAAAAGAAGACACATGCAAATGACACTGCTGGTTTAGGAAAAAGAACCATGTTGTTTAGTAAAATAACAAGCATGCAATGACACTACTTGTGGTTTAGGAAAAGAACACACATGCAATGACTCTGCTCGTGATTTAGGAAAAGAACACACATGCAATGACACTGGTGGATCCATGCGGTTTATGAAAAAGAACACACATGCAATGACTTTAGTGGTGGTTTAGGAAAAGAACACACATGCAATGGCACTGGCAGATCCATGTGGTTTAGGAAAGGAACACACATGCAATGACACTGGTGGTGGTTTATGAAAAGAACACACATGCAATGACACTGGTGGATCCAAATACACTAGTGGTGGTTTATGAAAAGAACACACATGCAATGACACTGGTGGATCCTTGTGGTTTAGGAATAGAACAGACATACAATGACACTGATGGTGGTTTATGAAAAGAACACACATGCAAATGACTCTGGTGGATCCAAGTGGTTTATGAAAAGAACAAACATGCAATGACACTAGTTGTGGTTTACGAAAAGAACACACATGCAATGACTCTCGTGGATCTAGGTGGTTTAGGAAAGGAACACACATGCAATAACTCTAGTGGTAGTTTATGAAAAGGACATACATGCAATGGCACTTGTGGTGGTTTATGAAAAGAACACACATGCAATCACATTGGTGGATCGAGGTGGTTTATGAAAAGAACACACATGCAATGACTCTAGTGGTGGTTTATGAAAAGAACAAACATGCAATGACTCTAGTTGTGGTTTATGAAAAGGACACACATGCAATGAGACTGGTGGATCCATGTGGATTATGAAAAGAACAAACATGCAATGACACTAGTTGTGGTTTAGGAAAAGAACACACATGCACTCATTGTAGGATTGGTTTATGAGAAGGACACACATTCAATGACACTGGTGGATCCAGGTGGTTTATGAAAAAGAACACACATGCAATGACACTAGTGGTGGTTTAGGAAAAGAACACACATGCAATTACTATGGTTGTGGTTTAGGAAAAGAACACACATGCAATGACATTGGTGGATCCGGGTGGTTTATGAAAAATAACACAAATGCAATGAATTTTGTGGTGGTTTAGGAAAAGAACCCAAATGAAATGGCACTGGTCGATCCATGTGGTTTAGGAAAGGAACGCACATGCAATGATAGTGGTGGTGGTTTTTGAAAAGAACACACATGCAAATGACTCTGGTGGATCCATGTGGTTTAGGAAAGGAACACACATGCAATGACACTGGTGGTTTATGAAAAGAACACTCATGCAAATGACACTGGTGGGTCCATGTGGTTTAGTAAAATAACAAGCATGCAATGACACTAGTGGTGGTTTAGGAAAAGAAAACACATGCAATGACTCTGGTTGTGGTTTAGAAAAAAATAAACACATGCAAATGCCTCTGGTGGATCCATGTGGTTTATGAAAAGGACACACATGCAATAACATTGGTGGATCTAGGTGGTTTAAGAAAAATAACACACATGCACTGACTCCAGTGGTGGTTTAGGAAAAGAACACACATGCAATGACATGCAATGGCACTGCTGGACCCATGTGGTTTAGGAAAGAAACACACATGCATTGACATTGGTGGTGGTTTATGAAAAGAACACTGAAAAGAACACACATGTAAATGACACTAGTGGATCCATGTGGTTTAGTAAAATAACATGCATGCAATGACACTAGTGGTGGTTTAGGAAAATAACACACATGCAATGACTTTGGTTGTGGTTTAGGAAAGGAACACACATGCAATGACACTGGTGGATCCATGTGGTTTATGAAAAAGAACACACACGTAATGACTTTAGTGGTGGTTTAGGAAAAGAACACACAAGAAATGGCACTGGTGGATCCATGTGGTTTAGGAAAGGAACACACATGCAATGACAGTGGTGGTGGTTTATGAAAAGAAGACAGATGCAAATTACTCTGGTGGATCCATGTGGTTCAGGAAAGCAACACGCATGCAATGACATTGGTGGTTTTTGAAAAGAACACACATGCAAATGACGCTGGTTGTGGTTTAGGAAAAGAACACACATGCAAATGACTCTAGTGGATCCATGTGGTTTATGAAAAGGACACACATGCAATGCCACTGGTGGATCCAGGTGGTTTATGAAATGAACACACATGAAATGACTCTAGTGGTGGTTTATGAAAAGAACCAACATGCAATGACTCTAGTTGTAATTGATGAAATGGACACACATGCAATTACACTGGTGGATCCAGGTGGTTTATGAAAAAGAACACACATGCATTGATTGTAGTGGTTGTTTAGGAAAATAACACATATGCAATGACACTGGTGGATCCAGGTGGTTTTTGAAAAATAACACACATGTAATGAATCTAGTGGTGGTTTAGGAAAACAACACACATGGAATGACATGGGATGACTCTGGTGGATCAATGTGGTTTAGGAAAGGAACACACATGCAATGACATTGGTGGTGGTTTATGAAAAGAACACGCATGCAAATAACACTGGTGGATCCATGTGGTTTAGTAAAATAACAAGCATGCAATGACATTAGTGGTGGTTTAGGAAAATAACACACATGCAATCACTGTAGTTGTGGTTTATGAAAAGGACACATATGCAATAACATTGGTGGATCCAGGTGGTTTGTGAAAAAGAACACACATTTAATGACTCTATAGGTGGTTTAGGAAAAAAGAACACACATGCAATGGCATGCAATGGCACTGGTGGATCGATGTGGTTTAGGAAAGGAACACACTTGCAATAACACTTGTGGTGTTTTATGAAAACAAGACACATGCAAATGACACTGGTGGATCCATGTGGATTAGTAAAATAACAAGCATGCAATGACACTAGTGGTGGTTTGGGAAAATAACACACATGCAATGACTCTAGTTGTGGTTTAGGAAAAGAACACACATGCAATGACACTGGTGGATCCAGGTGGTTTATGAAAAAGAACACACATGCAATGACTCTAGTGGTGGTTTAGGAAAAGTACACACATGCAATGGCACAGGTGGATCCATGTGGTTTAGGAAAAGGAACACACATGCAATGACACTGGTGGTGGTGGTTTATGAAAAGAACACACATGCAAATGACTCTGGTGGATCCATGTGTTTTATGAAAAGGACACAAATGGAATGACACTGTTGGGTCCAGGTGGTTTATGAAAAGAATACACATGCAATGACTCTAGTGGTCATTTATGATAAGAACAAACATGCAATGACTCTAATTGTGGTTTATGACATGGACGCACATGCAATGACACTGGTGGATCCTTGTGGTTTATGAAAAAGAACACACATTTAATGACACCAGGGGATCTAGGTGGTTTATGAAAAAGAACACACATGCAATGACTCTAATGGTGGTTTAGGAAAAGAACACACAATCAATGACATGCAATGACTCTGTTGGATTCATGTGGTTTATGAAAGAAACACACATGCAATGACACTGGTGGTGGTTTATGAGAAGAACACACATGCAATGACACTGGTGGATCCAGGTGGTTTATGAAAAAGAACACACATGCAATGACACTCGTGGTGGTTTAGGAAAAGAACACACATGCAATAACTCTGGTTGTCGTTTAGGAAAAGAACACACATGCAATGACACTGGTGGATCCAGGTGGTTTATGAAAAATAACACAAATGCAATGACTTTTGTGGTGGTTTAGGAAAAGAAACCGCATGAAATGGCACTGGTGGATCCATGTGGTTTAGGAAAGGAACACACATGCAATGACGGTGGTGGTGGTTTATGAAAAGAACACACATGCAAATGACTCTGGGGGATCCATGTGGTTGAGGAAAGGAACACACATGCAATGACACAGGTGGTTTATGAAAAGAGCACTCATGCAAATGACACTGGTGGGTACATGTGGTTTAGTAAAATAACAAGCATGCAATGACACTAGTGGTGGTTTAGGAAAAGAAAACACATGCAATGACTCTGGTTGTTGTTTAGGAAAAAATAAACACATGCAAATGACTCTGGTGGATCCATGTGGTTTATGAAAAGGACACACATGCAATAACATTGGAGGATCCAGGAGGTTTAAGAAAAATAACACAGATGCAATGACTCAAGTGGTCGTTTAGGAAAAGAACACACATGCAATGACATGCAATGGCACT
Source organism: Avena eriantha (assembly GCA_910589775.1). Lineage (NCBI taxonomy): Eukaryota > Viridiplantae > Streptophyta > Magnoliopsida > Poales > Poaceae > Avena > Avena eriantha. Next base: position 324,665,386 of record OU342744.1, read on the forward strand.
GCTGGACCCATGTGGTTTAGGAAAGAAACACACATGCAATGACATTGGTGGTGGTTTATGAAAAGAACACACATGAAATGACACTGGTGGATCCATGTGGTTTAGTAAAATAACAAGCATGCAATGACACTAGTGGTGGTTTAGGAAAATAACACACATGCAATGACTCTGGTTGTGGTTTAGGAAAGGAACACACATGAAATGACACTGGTGGATCCGGGTGGTTTATGAAAAAGAACACACATGTAATGACTTTAGGAAAAGAACACACATGAAATGGCACTGGTGGATCCATGTGGTTTAGGAAAGGAACACACATGCAATGATAGGGTTGTGGTTTATGAAAAGAAGACACATGCAAATGACTCTGGTGGATCCATGTGGTTTTGGATAGCAACACGCATGCAATGACATTGTTGGTTTATGAAAAGAACACACATGCAAATGACACTACTGGGTCCACGCGGTTTAGTAAAATAACAAGCATGCAGTGACACTAGTGGTGGTTTAGGAAAAGAACACACATGCAATGACTCTGGTTGTGGTTTAGGAAAAGAACACACATGCAAATGACTCTAGTGGATCCATGTGGTTTATGAAAAGGACACACATGCAATGCCACTGGTGGATCCAGGTGGTTTATGAAAAGAACACACATGAAATGACTCTAGTGGTGGTTTATGAAAAGAACAAACATGCAATGACTCTAGTTGTAATTTATGAAATGGACACACATGCAATTACACTGGTGGATCCAGGTGGTTTATGAAAAAGAACACACATGCAATGATTGTAGTGGTGGTTTAGGAAAATAACACATATGCAATGACACTAGTGGATCTAGGTGGTTTATGAAAAATAACACACATGTAATGAATCTAGTGGTGGTTTAGGAAAACAACACACATGCAATGACATGTGATGACTCTGGTGGATCCTTGTGGTTTAGGAAATGAACACACATGTAATGACATTGGTGGTGGTTTATGAAAAGAACACACATGCAAATGACACTGGTGGATCCATGTGGCTTAGTAAAATAACAAGCATGCAATGACACTAGTGGTGGTTTAGGAAAATAACACACATGCAATGACTGTAGATGTGGTTTATGAAAAGGACACATATACAATAACATTGGTGGATCCAGGTTGTTTATGAAAAAGAACACACATTTAATGACCCTAGAGGTGGTTTAGGAAAAGAACACACATGCAATGGCATGCAATGGCACTGGTGGATCCATGTGGTTTAGGAAAGGAACACACTTGTAATGACACTTGTGGTGGTTTATGAAAAAAACACACATGCAAATGACACTGGTGGATCCATGTGGGTTAGTGGAATAACAAGCATGCAATGACACGAGTGGTGGTTTAGGAAAAGAACACACATGCAATGACTCTGGTTGTGGTTTAGGAAAAGAACACACATGCAATGACACTGGTGGATCCAGGTGGTTTATGAAAAAGAACACACATGCAATGACTCTAGTGGTGGTTTAGGAAAAGAACACACATGCAATGGCACATGTGGATCCATGTGGTTTAGGACAAGGAACACACATGCAAGGACACTAGTGGTGGTTTATGAAAAGAACACACATCCAAATGACTCTGGTGGATCCATGTGTTTTATGAAAAGGACAAAAATGGAATGACACTGGTGGAACCAGGTGGTTTATGAAAAGAATACACATGCACTGACTCTAGTGGTCATTTATGATAAGAACAAACATGCAATGACTCTAATTGTGGTTTATGACATGGACGCACATGCAATGACACTGGTGGATCCTTGTGGTTTATGAAAAAGAGCACACATGCAATGACACCAGTGGATCCAGGTGGTTTATGAAAAAGAACACACATGCAATGAATCTAATGGTGGTTCAGGAAAAGAAACCACAAGCAATGACATGCAATGATTCTGGTGGATCCATGTGGTTTAGGAAAGAAACACACATGCAATGACAGTGGTGGTGGTTTATGAAAAGAACACACATGCAATGACACTGGTGGATCCATGTGGATTTGGAAAGGAACACACATGCAATGACACTATTGGTGGTTTATGAAAAGAACACACATGCAAAGGACTCTGGTAGATCCATGTGGTTTAGGAAAGGAACACACATGCAATGACACTGGTGGTGCTTTATCAAAAGAACACACATGCAAATGACGTTTGTGGATCCAAGTGGTTTATGAAAAGAACAAACATGCAATTACACTAGTTGTGGTTTAGGAAAAGAACACACATGCAATGATTCTGGTGGATCCAAGTGGTTTAGGAAAGGAGCACACATGCAATGACTCTAGTGGTGGTTTATGAAAAGGACACACATGAAATGACACTAGTGGTGGTTTATGAAGAGAACACACATGCAATGACATTGATGGATCTAGGTGGTTTATGAAAAGAACACACATGCAATGACTCTAGTGGTGGTTTATGAAAAGAACAAACATGCAATGACTCTAGTTGTGGTCTATGAAAAGGACACACATGCAATGACACTAGTGGATGCATGTGGTTTATGATAAGAACAAACATGCAATGACACTAGTTGTGGTTTAGAAAAAGAACACACATGCAATGAGTGTTGTGGTTTATGAAAAGAACACACATGCAATGACATTGATGGATCGAGGTGGTTTATGAAAAAGAACATAAATTCAATGACTCTAGTGGTGGTTTAGGAAAACAACACACATGCAATGGAATGCAATGGCATGCAATGGCACTGGTGGATCCATGTGGTTTATGAAAGGAACACACATGCAATGACACTGGTGGTGGTTTATGGAAACAACACACATGCAAATGACATTTGTGGATCCAAGTGGTTTATGAAAAACAACACACATGCAATGACTCTAGTTGTCGTGGTATTGCCAATGAGTACGCCATGGAGGGGTCCTCATAGTGCGTGTTTAGAGGCGTGGGGTAAGGCGGAGAGTCGACGGGTACGAGGTAACACAGCTTACCCAGGTTCAAGTCCCACAATGATGGAGGAACTCTACTCCTACTATAAATCACTATAATGGCAATACGCCGAGTTACAGAGATAGGTTCACTGTGCGAGGCGTTGCACGTTGTACGATGCAATCATAGAAGTTGTGCCCTAAAGGCTCCCGTAGGACGGCTATAAAGGCGCCAAGACCTAGGGTTTAAAGGGAAAGGTCCTTGCCGGACAAGGTAAAGAGTCCTACACCTACACGAACTTGTCTTCCGTGTCTTGTACTCCAAGGCTCCGAGTATGTCATTGACTCGTACATAACCTTCCTTTATCCGGCATGGGCCTCCCTTCAGGATCCGTCTAGCTAGGCCTCCCAGCAGGCCATAGTCCTTGCTACCAACTATGGGCCACCCGGGTTAGGCGGATTGGTGACATGCTATGAGGATACCCATATAGCATATCCCCAACCATAGCCCCCAGAGGACTTTGAAATCTTACACCGTCTTGCCCGTTGATCTCCGAATATCCCGTCTAAGTGATGTCGGCAATCCATCAAGCAATATCTCAAAGGTCTCCCAAAGAACCCTGCAATCATCTCTGACATCGCAATGTAGACGGAGATTCTTTGAGTCTTTGTTTCCAGAGTCGATCAATCTCTGTCTTTGATGGAATCTTCGGACGGGACCCTTCACTTCAACTATCAGGAGGATGACATAGGGTACAGCCTAAGCTACCTCGAAACTCATAGAAGCAAAGAATTAAACATTATCTATTTTTACGAGCGTGAAATCTGAAACGGCGGAGCGACAAAATACGGAGGACGTGGCGAAATTACCATGCAAGTTCACTTCCATGTCGGCAACGTTCCACCCATTAGATCTTTTTGCATGAATCTTGATGCGAGGCTTATATTTCCACCGTAGTCAATTTATTTCTTTTTACCACATTTTCTCCCTGTCTTCGTCTTCATCCAGCCGCACGACCGTTCGAACTCCTCTGTGAAAACCCTAACCAGAGCCCTTTCTTCCTCCACACACTCCTCATCATAATGGCCTCCAGTAGCTCTGCTCCTTCCACAGCGGCGATTCCCGGGGCTACGATGGAGCCATCCCATGAAGTTATCATTCCGCCGGAGGGGGTGGTTGTCCTCGTCTCTGCTGTGATGGAATCCACCGGTGATGACCAAGAACGAGCGGCGGCTGAAACCGCTGAAGAGGAAAATGACTCCCATAAGGGGGTGTGGAGAGGTTCTGATCTCTCCGCTGAAGATCTTCAAGAGCTAATCGACGAGGGGTATCTCCCTGTGGCGGAGAATTTCGTCTAGCGGGCGGCATCGACCGGCGAGGTGGTCCCTTCTCCCCAAGCCAGAGAGAAGGTGTACCTCAAATCTCAGCTGGTACGTGGCATAAGCCTGGTAGTCTCCGACTTCTTCCTGGATGTCCTTCGACACTTCCGGGTTCTTCCCCACAACCTCTCTCCCAACAACATCCTATTCCTTAGCAACTTTGGAGCTTTGTGCAAAGGATATCTAGGAATCAAACCTAGATTAGATCTGTTTGTATATTTCTTCACGTCAATAGAGAGTCTGTAGAGTCCAAGGATGAATTGCAGATATGCGGAACCATTAGCTTTAAGATCCGGCCTAGCCGATGCTTCCTCGACATGGTAGGGCATGTGTCTTGCAAGAACTGGCAGCGCACGTATTTCTATAGGCCAGATGTCCCTCTGCTAGACCGTCTTGAGACCTATCTCGACTTCATCGATGGAGCTGCCACCGAAGTCCCCGCATGGCGGACCCCAGCCCCTCTTCCCTCCGATGATGAAGCCAATCGTGTCGTAAGGCGGGTCGAATGGCTCGTAGACAGAGGACTAACAGGCTTGGATCTTGCCATGTGCTGGTACGTTAGGCGGATCCAGCCTCTGCAGCACCGCACCCAGCTGATGTGCAAGTACAGATCAAAAATAGCCAGAGTTTGTTTCCTATGATAGCTCATTGCTTTCCCATTGAGTCATTTTTTCCGTCTTCTGGTAGCACTTTTTGCTTTCCATCTTACATAAGCCATTGCTAAGGCCAAGAGCATCGTTGAGAAATGCAAGCATATTTAGGAGCTCAATGATGAAAACAAGATTCTGAAGAAGGAACTGGCCGAAGCCGTCAAGGGCCATGAGGCAACGATGAAGGCTATGCAAGAGTCTACGGACGTTGAGATGCAGCGCCTGAAGGATGAGATTGCACAACTCAAAAAACAGAACCAAGCTGCCAAATAGCAAAATGCTAGGAGTCTTGAGATGTTCAAGTTAGTCCAGAAGGAACGCGATGTCTTGGCGGAGACATGCATTCAAGCGGAAACGAGCATCCTTGGTAACCTTTCTCCGTCTTGGTCTTTTCTATAAGTTGGACAACCATTTTACTTGTTTGTACTCATGGTCCTTGTGTTTTGTGCAAACCGTAGCTCCCATTGGCTTAGCCAACTTGGGTGAGGGTGCTCCAAGTTCCAAGGAATGCATGATTCTTGCCGGAAACTTCGCCAGCACCGCCATCGCCCAAGCCAAGGAGATAGCTCAACCTCTGGGTATAAATATGAAGGCGGCAGACTCAACAGCCAAGTTCGTGGAAATCCTGCGCCGAGCCCCAGAGAAAGTCAAGGACTAGAAAGCCTCTTGCGTCCGGGCAGGTGCAAGGATGACCATGTCCTTGGTCAAGGCGCACTATGAAAACACCGACATTGACCTGGTGACCTCCGGTTTTCCCAAGATAGATGAAGAAGGTCGAGAGATCGATAGCGATGCTATTTGGAACTCTCTCACCAGCTTCGACAGCAGAGTTGACAAGATGGTTAAGGCGGATGTCTTTGTGCCTGCCGAGATTCTGGTTGACGACGTGACTTTGGCCACAACCACAATGGTCATCGTCATGGAGACATGATTCACTGTGGCTTTGACGAATGGATTCGGCTTCTTCCCATTTCCATTACCATTGCCATGGTTGTGTCCGTTGTCGTTTCCATTACCATTCCCATTCTTCATCTTTTTGGGGCAAGTAGTTGCATAGTGCCCTGTCTTGTTACACTTGAAGCATGCTCAGATCCTTCCCATTGCCATTTCCATTGCGGTGTTTATGGCCATTGTGGTTATGTCCTCCATGACGATGACCATTGTGGTTGTGGCCATTGGGGTTGTGGGTGGTGGTGACGAAGTGCGTTGCTTCTGATATGGGGCAGAGTTGTGCTTGTGTGAGGTGGACTTTCTCTTTCGGTTCTCTATACTCCTTTGCTTTGCTTCAACCACAACTGCCCTATCCATAAGTTCCTGATAGTTCTCAAACTTCAGAGCCACAAGCTGAATGGATATTTCATCATTAAGTCCCCTTAAGAACTCCTCCTGTCTCTTGGCATCCGTGGATATATCATCAGGTGCATAACGTGCCAGCTTGTTGAAAAGGTCCCCATACTCGGAGACAGAGCAGTGCAGTTGTTTCAAGTCGCGGAACTCACGTCTCTTAAGTGACATGACTCCCGCGGCTACGTGATGAGTACGAAAGGCCGCTTCAAACTGGTTCTAGGTGATAGCTTCAATATCGGGGTGGGTGACCTGATAATTATCCCACCATTCAGCAGCTGGTCCCTCAAGTTGGTGCGTGGCAAAGCGCACCTTGTCAGCTCCCACAACTTGGACGGTGTCTAACTTCTTGTTGGTGGTGCGGAGCCAGTCATCTGCCACAATTGGCTGAGAAACTACTTGAGAAAATTGGAGGGTTCAACCTGAAGAACCGAGTCAAGCGATCCTGTTGGGGCGATGGAGGTGGTGGAGACGGCAGGTTATTGTTGTTGTTGTTTTGCATGTTTTGAGTGAGGAGTTGGATCAGCTGATTCTAGGAGTTCAGAAGTTGTGCTATTTCTAGGGGCATGTTGTTGTTGTTTCCACGTCTCACCATCTGTGGGGTTTAGGAAACAAGTTAAGAAATGGATAGAAAGCCTAAGGAATAAACTCCTACCCTTATGAAACCATGAGAAAAAAACACACGAGAAAGCAAGGCACACCAAGCACATAGTTTAACACACTCAACCAAGTTTAACTAAAATAATTTTTGGTACTCATTACAATCGCGAACAACGTTTGACTATAGAACTAAAGGTGGTCCAACTACTCTACTCATCATCCACTTCCGCATCCTCAATGATGAAGCCTTCCTTTTCCAGCAATGACTTGTATAACTCCATGTCCCTCGTCGTGGCTTCAAGCTTCTCCTGAAGTTCCTTCACCTCCTGTGGCTCCGGTGTAGCAGCTTCGAGCCTCTCTTGAAGTTCCTTGACCTCTTGCAGCTCCTGGGTAGCAGCTTCCAGCTTCCCTTGGAGTTCCTTCTTCTCCTTCTGTAGCTTCTTGATCAAACTTGACCCCATAGTCATGGGCGTGATCTTCTCCTCCAGGCTCCTCTTGGCTCGCAGGTCCTTCAACATGGTGGCGAAGTTCTTGAACTCCATCTCGTTTTTTGTGAGCACCAGACTTTGCTCCCTAATCCTCTTGTTATTATCTTGCACCCTCTTCTCTTGGTTAGCAAACCTCTTGTCTTGGGCGGTGAGCTCCCCTCCTAGGGACATGATCTTTTCTTCCAGCTCCTCGATCTTCTCGTCCTTCTCCTTGACTAGGGCACAAAGCTCATCATTCCTCATGATCTCAAGGCAACTCCCCTTCTGAAGGTCATTGATGTGGGACTCCAAGTCTTAGTATTGGATTCTTCGACGCTTGCATGTCTTCCTTTCCTCTGGGGTTAACTTGATTAGAACTCCCTTCTCATCACGTCTTCCAAAGAGTTTGATGTAGTGGCCTTCAACCTCTTCATGGTGGCATCCGCAAAGGCGTCCAATGAGCTCCTGCAAGCTGATGCTAAGTCCTTTCTCCTTGGAGTCGCTGGTGACGTTGAGTACAATGGCCTCTGTCTTGGCTTCTGACTTGCTGCGCCCCGGTTGGATGACTTCAATCGCCCAGCATCCTTCCTTGTGCATCTTCCTCAACTCGCTTCCCTTGATTGACGGCATGGGTAACTGCAACATCTTGATGATGTCCAGAAGGCATTCTCCAAAGCGTAGGCACTTGATGTCTTCGGCGGTGTTGTAGTAGAAGGCCGTCATCTTTAGGTTAGGAGAAAGAAAATTAGGCACAAGGTGATAAGGAAGAGAAATACTAGAAGAGTACAATTAACTTAGAAGAATATAGAATGCAAAAACACACATGGTAAAGGTGGTTTCCAATCCTAGGGGTCACGTCCTACAGGCAACTTTGTGCTCTTATACCATCTGTTGTGACCTCGGATCAATAAGGATCCTAAGTCCCTGTTATTAACATGGTAGTCCCTAGATCAATAGCTAGCACTTCACAGTCGATGAGTATCATGTAAAACACAAGTCATTATTACACGAATAATCCAGAGTATAATTATTACAACTTGCATAGCTTATAGCTAGCTCAAATAAAACAGCGAAAACTAAGTAAAACTTGAGTCCATCAACGCCTCAGGCTAGCTGCGTGAAGACTTGCGATCCCTGCGCACCTTTCAATCTTCGGATTCTGCACATAAGACGTGCATCCAACAAGTTGGGTCAATACTTTGAATGTATTGGCGAATTACACCAAGGAAAGAGTAATTTGTATCTTTACATGCAAGGCTAGGAGTAGGCTTTGGGGTTCATTTGCATAAAGCCAATTTTCTTAATGTAAGAAGAAAAGAGGGAGAATTTTTACCCTACTTTGTAAACATTGCTTAAGTAATATAGGGTCGTATGGAACACGAGGATATTACTCACCAAGTGCCCAAACAACCTAACACTTGGATATTACTCACCAAGTTCCCAAAATCCCACCCAATGGCGATATTACTCACATCTTGGGGTTTATAAAATGTTAAGTTTGGAAAAGAGAGAGGAAGATCTTTCAGAGGCTCCATCCTTTAGATGCTCAAACTTGTTCTATTTCCGTGAACATGGCTGATCGATCAGATTGCAATACTCTCGAGAGGTTGTGCACTTTCCCCACAATCCACGATCAAGTCCTTTTACAGACAAGACCATGGCGAAGCCTTCCCTTAGTAGCCCCTCCACCAGCTGGACCCAACCGTGCCAAGAACCTCCAAATGTTGGTACCCGGTGAGGTTTCCCACTAAGTACTAAGCCAAGACAGAGCCCATATGTATTGTGGTTGCACGGGAAGCTTCTGAATTCTAAAACATGGCAGACCTCTTTGATTCCTGGGCAGCCGTCCTCCACCAAAATCCCACTCGTTGTCCCGACAACCATTCCGCCCAAAAGAAAACTTAGTTTTATTTTGAAGGGGGTTTTGGAGGAGAAAAGTTCGCTCGAGAGAGCTCTCGTACTTAGAATTTTTTTCAGTCTTTCGAACCCTCCCAACGGTACTTGATATATAAAAGTATATAGCATAGCAAGCATAACTTAGAAAAACAGGATAACCTATTGGGATGGAAATTCCTAAGCATAGAGCTACTCATGGCATACTACAAAACCGCACTTGCGAACATAGTACTAAGAAAATCTACCAAAATCCTACACATGCATACTACAGAATTTGAAGAGTAAAACATGCATAGTCAAAACTGGGACATAAACATGAACAAGTGGTGTAACTTTCCTTCATCGGAGCAGCACTCTACACAACAGTACTCCTCAGCGCACTCCGAGCAATCTAACGAAACAAACATGGATCCAATCACAATTTGCACAAAACAGAGTCACGAAGTCGAATATGCATGCATGCAACACGGTAATATGCAAGGATGGATTCAAATTTGATCAACTATTTTATTCAGGGGTGTTGTTGAGTTGGGGATGTCATTAGAATCGATTCCCCACAGATTTTAAGTATTTTGGGTTAAACCCTAAATAACCAAGCTCAAAACTAGATCTACAACTCCAATCTACGTCAAGACAGATCTGAACACCCTAAGCATGATATGACAATTTTTTTACATATGGTCTCGTTGATACAAAGCCAACGCAACAAGAATCAACTAAAACGGAGCTACGGATAATTTTCTAGAATTAAAATACTCTAATCTAAACTTTAAATCCTACTACTATATTGCTATGGTAAACAGCAATATTATTCTAGATCTGTGTTCTACTCAAAATTATGAATCCAACGGTATATTATACGCAATTTTTGGACTAATACTCGAATAACTACAGATTTTACAACATTAAAGTATTGTCTGCCTATTTAAAAGAAAACCAGAACATCGGCCAGTTGTGTAGCGCCAAGTGGCGACGCGGGGTTGGTCGAGCAAGGCGCGCGTGACGCCGATGCGGTGATGACGCGGCACTGACGTGGGCGTGCCACGCGGCGAGTTGCGGTTGGCCAGGGTCGGTTGACCGATATGTGCCGTTAGATTTCGATCTAACGGTCGGAGAGGGGGGGTGGTGGCTTACCGGCGGGTGGCGACGGCTGGTGGCGGCGGAGCGTCGGCGGCGGTTGGCGACGGTCGTCGGCAGCAAGGCGGTGCTCCCCCGGCCCGGTGGCGTAGACGACGGCGACCGGTACCTCGCCGCGGTTCTGTTCCCGGGGGCGGCGTCGGCTCCTTCTTCTCGAGGTGGCGGCGGGCAGCGGCTGGAGGCGGCGGAGTCCGGCGGAGCTCCAGCGAGCGATTCGTGGCGGCTCGGTGGCGGTGGGGTAGGAAAAAACTAGGGTTTTGCGGGAGGCGTGCCGGGGCTTTAAATAACCGGGCTTACTTGGCGCGGGGGTTGCGGAAATCCGCTCCGATTCGGCCGGAGTTGGTTGTGCCGACGCGGCGAGGCGTGTTCGAGCCAGACTCGGACGGAGGAGGCGGATGACGGGTGGGTCCGGCCTCTCGGCGGCTGCGGCTGGAGACGGGCTGGCGGATGGCGCGGCTTGCTCGGCCGGCCCACGCGCTGCGCGACGCCCACCCGGCTGGGCGGGCGGTAGGTAAGTCCCGGGCTCGCTCGGCCGGCCTAGTTAGGCTAGGTTTCTCTTTTTTTTTTTTACTTTTTTTTCTGTTTTACTAAAAGTCGCATAACTTTTGCAAACGGACTCCAAATTAAAAGAAATCGGTCTCTAAAATTTTATAAAAAGAAGAGGGTTAGAGTAGGATTATAAAATAACACTTTTGCAAGGGTGTTGGTGGTTCAAAAAGGTTTTACCCCTTTTAGTCTATATATGACTATGGGATTTAGGAAGAAAATATCTATGCAGTTTTTAATATGCGATGTCATGATGCAAGGATATGATGCATGCTTCTAGTAACATCTATAATTGCAAAAAATTGGGATGTTACAAACCTACCCCCCTTAAGAAGATCTCGTCCCCGAGATTTAGGTTGGTTAGCAAATAGGTGTGGGTGTTCTTTCTTCAGGTCTTCTTCACTTTCCCACGTGGCCTCTTCCTCGGAATGGTGATTCCATTGAACTTTGCAAAACCTGATAGTCTTGGTATGAGTAATTCTCTCAGCTATTTCCAAAATCCGGGTGGGTTTTTCTTCATAGGTGAGATTGTTTTCCAGTGGACCTCGTCCAACGGAACCATATCCTTTAGTGGGGTTTTAGCCATTTCCGGGTGACACTTCTTTAGTTGCGACACATGGAAAACATCGTGAACTGTTAACACTTCGGGTAATTCCAACTGATAGGAAACTTCCCCTCTTCGACCCAAGATTTTGTAGGGCCCTATGAATCGGGGTGCTAACTTACCCTTGATTCCGAATCTCTTAACTCCTTGTAGTGGCGAAACTCGGAGATACGCACAGTCTCCCACTTCATAAGTCACATCCCTGCGCTTGGAATCAGCATAACTCTTTTTTCTGGATTGGGCTATTTTTAACCTGTCTTGAATCTGTCTCACCTTTTCTTTGGCATCCTTGATCAGTTCAGGTCCAAACAAACTACGTTCTCCAACTCCACTCCATAGCAGCGGAGTTCTACACTTTCTGCCATATAGAACTTGAAATGGAGCCATCTTGATACTAGTTTGGTAGCTGTTATTGTATGAGAATTCCGCATATGGCAAGTTATCATCCCAACTTGACCCATAGTCTAGCGCACAGGCTCTTAACATGTCCTCCAAGATCTGATTAACTCTTTCCATTTGCCCATCTGTTTGCGGGTGGAAAGCAGTACTAAACTCCAATCGTGTCCCTAGAGACTCGTGTAGCTGTCGCCAAAACTTTGAGGTGAATTGGGTACCTCTATCAGAGACAATCCCCTTGGGTACACCATGAAGACTTACGATCCGTGACATATAAATCTTGGCAAGTTTAGCACTCATATAGGTGGTCTTTACGGGAATAAAGTGGGCCACCTTTGTGAAGTGGTCGACCACTACCCAGATGGAGTCATACCTAGATCGAGTCCGGGGTAGTCCCGTGACAAAATCCATGCCTACCTTGTCCCACTTCCAATCGGGCACAGGTAATGGCTGCAACAGTCCTGCTGGTTTTTGATGTTCAGCCTTGACTCTGTTGCACATGTCACACAAGGAGATATATTCAGCAATTTCTCTTTTCATGTTGTTCCACCAGAATCTATCTTTCACATCCATGTACATCTTTGTATTACCGGGATGAATTGAGTAAGGCGAATCGTGAGCTTCCTGAAGGATTAACTTCCTGATATTGGGATCATCGGGAACGCACAAATGCTTCTCATACCAAAGTGTTCCTTGTTCATCCGTGTGAAACCCTTTTGCTCTACCCTTGCTTATATTAGCTCTTATTTCTTCCAACTCTTTGTCCCCCTTCTGGGCTTCTTTGATTAGGTCCAGAAGTGCTGGCACTATCTCCATAGTTGCTAAGTATCCCTCCGGAACTATTTCCAACCTGAGATCCTTGAATTGTTCACACAAATCATTTGGAAGTTCTCCCATGGTAAGTCCATTTACATAGACTTTCCGGCTTAAGGCGTCAGCCACAACGTTGGCCTTTCCAAGATGGTACTGCAGGTCCATGTCATAGTCCTTGATGAGCTCAAGCCATCTCCTTTGCCTCATATTTAATTCCTTTTGAGTGAAGATGTATTTAAGGCTCTTGTGATCCGTGAAGACATCACAATGTTTGCCCATTAGGTAATGTCTCCATACCTTGAGCGCATGCACAACTGATGCTAGTTCCAAATCGTGCGTGGGGTAGTTATTCTCATGGTGCTTAAGTTGCCGAGAGGCGTAAGACACTACTTTTCCATCTTGCATCAGAACACTACCAAGTCCTTGTCAAGAAGCATCGCAATAGACTTGGAAATCATTTTGGATATCAGGGAGACACAAAACTGGTGATGTTACTAGGCGCTTCTTTAATTCCTGAAAACTTGCTTCACAAGTCTCGGTCCATTGGAACTTCTTCTCTTTCTTCAGCAACTCTGTCATAGGCTTTGCTATCTTGGAAAAGTTTTCAATGAATCTTTGGTAATATTCCACAAGGCCCAGGAAACTCCTAATATCACCTACATTCTTAGGGGACTCCCATTCTGTCATGGAAGCTACCTTACTTGGGTCCATGACAACACCTTTAGCTGATATAATATGACCAAGGAATCCCACTTCTTTCAACCAGAACTCACATTTGCTAAATTTGGCATACAACTTGTGTTCCCTTAACTTTTCCATGATTAGGCGCAGGTGCCTCTCATGTTCCTTCTCGTCCTTGGAGTACATGAGTATGTGATCAATGAATACCACAATAAAATTATCCAACTACTCCATGAACACCTTGTTCATCATAGTCATGAAGTATGCTGGGAATTGGTTAAGCCAAACGACATCACGGTGTACTCATAGAATCCGTATCTTGTGGTGAAGGCTGTCTTGGGTACATCCTGTTCTCGGATTTTTAATTGAAAATAACCTGATCGGAGATCAATCTTAGAGAACACACTAGCTCCCTTTAATTGGTCAAACAGGTCGTTAATATTGGGTAGAGGGTACTTGTTCTTGATTGTCACTTCATTCAACGACCGGTAGTCCACGACTATTCTCTTGGTTTTATCCTTCTTCTCCACGAATAATACAGGTGCTCCCCAAGATGAGGCACTTGGTTGAATGAAGCCTTTGTCCAATTGCTCTCTAAGCTATTTCTTAAGTTCCTTCAACTCATCCACATCCATCTTGTATGGTCTCTTTGCTATTGGTCCAGTACCTGGCATCAAGTCAATGAGAAACTCGATGTCTCGGTCGGGAGGCATCCCTGGCAATTCTTCCGGAAACACATCTGTGTACTCCTTCACAATTGGCACATCCTCCAAGCTAACCCCCTTAAGAGAGTTCACCATACATCCTTTGAGTGCGAAAGCTGACTTAAAGCGGATCCTTTTCTTATCTGGAGTCGTGAGTGCGATAGTCCTTTTGGCACAATCTATGACTCCCTCATATTCGGTCATGCAATTCATGCCCAAAATTATGTCTAAGCCTTGTGACTCCAGAACGACTAGGCTGGTGGGAAAGGTGTGCACCCCAATCCTTAGATCTAACCCACGGCATCCAGAGTTTGCCACTATTTCTCCTCCAGGAGAACTTACCCTTAGGCGAGTACTAATAGTCTCCGTAGGTATCTTGCCTCTATCCACAAATACCCTTGATATGAATGAATGCGATGCACCAGTATCAAAAAGAACAACTGCAGGGGTGGAGTTAAGCTTGAACTTACCAATCACGGAGTCAGGTGCCTCACGAGCATCCTCCACGGAGACATGATTCACTGTGGCTTTAACGAACGGATTCGGCTTCTTCCCATTTCCATTACCATTGCCATGGTTGTGTCCGTTGCCGTTTCCATTACCATTCCCATTCTTCATCTTTTTGGGGCAAGTAGTTGCATAGTGCCCTGTCTTGTTAAACTTGAAGCATGTCACCTCACTCAGATCCTTCCCATTGCCATTTCCATTGCGTTGTTTATGGCCATTGTGGTTATGTCCTCCATGAAGATGACCATTGTGGTTGTGGCCATTGGGGTTGTCGGGTGGTGGTGACGAAGTGCGTTGCTTCTGATATGGGGCAGAGTTATGCTTGTGTGAGGTGGACTTTCTCTTTCGGTTCTCTGTACTCCTTTGCTTTGCTTCAACCACAACTGCCCTGTCCAGAAGTTCCTGATAGTTATCAAACTTCAGAGCCACAAGCTAAATGGATATTTCATCATTAAGTCCCCTTAAGAACTCCTCCTGTCTCTTGGCATCTATGGATATATCATCAGGTGCATAACGTGCCAGCTTGTTGAAAAGGGCCCCATACTCGGAGACAGAGCGGTGCAGTTGTTTCAAGTCGCATAACTCATGTCTCTTAAGTGACATGACTCCCGCGGCTACGTGATGAGTACGAAAGGCCGCTTCAAACTGGTTCCAAGTGATAGCTTCAATATCGGGGTGGGTGACCTGATAATTATCCCACCATTCAGCAGCTGGTCCCTCAAGTTGGTGCACGGCAAAGCGCACCCTGTCAGCTCCCACAACTTGGACGGTGTCTAACTTCTTGTTGGTGGTGCGAAGCCAGTCATCTCCCACAATTGGCTCAGAACTACTTGAGAAAATTGGAGGGTTCAACCTCAAGAACCGAGTCAAGCGATCCTGTTGGGGCAGTGGAGGTGGTAGAGGCGACGGGTTATTGTTGTTGTTTTTTTGCATGTTTTGAGTGAGGAGTTGGATCAGCTGATTCTGGGAGTTCAGAAGTTGTGCTATTTCTGGGGGCATGTTGTTGTTGTTTCCACGTCTCACCATCTGTGGGGTTTGGGAAACAAGTTAATAAATGGATATAAGTCCTAAGGGATAAACTCCTATCCTTATGCAACCATGAGAAAAAAACACACGAGAAAGCAAGGCACACCAAGCACATAGTTTAACACACTCAACCAAGTTTAACTAAAATAATGTTTGGTACTCATTACAATCGTGAACAACGTTTGACTATAGAACTAAACGTGGTCCAACTACTCTACTCATCATCCACTTCCTCATCCTCAATGATGCAGCCTTCCTTTTCCAGCAGTGACTTGTATAACTCAATGTCCCTCGTCGTGGCTTCAAGCTTCTCCTGAAGTTCCTTCACGTCCTGTGGCTCCAGTGTAGTAGCTTCGAGCCTCTCTTGAAGTTCCTTCACCTCTTGCAGCTCCTGGGTAGCAGCTTCCAGCTTCCCTTGGAGTTCCTTCTTCTCCTTCGGTAGCTTCTTGATCAAACTTGACCCCATAGTCACGGGCGTGATCTTCTCCTCCAGGCTCCTCTTGGCTGCTCGCAGGTCCTTCAACATGGTGGCGAAGTTCTTGAACTCCATCTCGTGTTTTGCGAGCACCAGACTTTGCTCCTTAATCCTCTTGTTCTTATCTTGCACCCTCTTCTCTTGATTAGTGAACCTCTTGTCTTGGGCGGTGAGCTCCCCTCCTAGGGACTTGATCTTTTCTTCCAACTCCTCGATCTTCTCATCCTTATCCTTGACTAGGGCACAAAGCTCATCATTCCTCATGATCTCAAGGCAGCTCCCCTTCTGAAGGTCATTGATGTGGGACTCCAAGTCTTGGTATTGGATTCTTCGACGCTTGCATGTCTTCCTTTCCTCTGGGGTTAACTCGATTGGAACTCCCTTCTCATCACATCTTCCAAAGAGTTTTATGTAGTGGCCTTCAACCTCTTCATGGTGGCGTCCGCAAAGGCGTCCAATGAGGTCATGCAAGCTGATGCTAAGTCCTTTCTCCTTGGAGTCGCTAGTGACGTTGAGTACAATGGCCTCTGTATTGGGTTCTGACTTGCTGCGCCCCGGTTGGATGACTTCAATCGCCCAGCATCCTTCCTTGTGCATCTTCCTCAACTTGCTTCCCTTGATTGACGACATGGGTAACTGCAACGTCTTGATGATGTCCAGAAGGCATTCTCCAAAGCGCAGGCACTTGATGTCTTCGGCGGTGTCGTAGTAGAAGGCCGTCATCTTTAGGTTAGGAGAAAGAAAATTAGGCACAAGGTGATAAGGAAGAGAAATACTAGAAGAGTACAATTAACTTAGAAGAATATAGAAAGCAAAAACACACATGGTAAAGGTGGTTTCCAATCCTAGGGGTCACATCCTACAGGCAACTTTGTGCTCTGATACCGTCTGTTGCGACCTCGGATCGATAAGGATCCTAAGTCCCTGTGATTAACATGCTAGTCCCTGGATCAATAGCTAGCACTTCACAGTCGATGAGTATCATGTAAAACACAAGTCACACGAATAATCCAGAGTATAATTATTACAACTTGCATAGCTTATAGCTAGCTCAAATAAAATAGTGGAAACTAAGTAAAACTTGAGTCCATCAACGCCTCAGGCTAGCTGCGTGAAGACCCGCGATCTCTACGCACCTTTCAATCTTTGGATTCTGCACATAAGACGTGTAGCCAACAAGTTGGGTCAATACTTTGAATGTATTGGCGAATTACACCAAGAAAAGAGTAATTTCTATCTTTACATGCAAGGCTGGGAGTTGGCTTTGGGGTTCTTTTGCATAAAGCCAATTTTCTTAATGTAAGAAGAAAAGAGGGAGAATTTTTACCCTACTTTGTAAACATTTCTTAAGTAATATAGGGTCGTATGGAACACGGGGATATTACTCACCTAGTGCCCAAACAACCTAACACTTGGATATTAATCACCAAGTTCCCAAAAACCCACCCAATGGCGATATTACTCACGCCTTGGGGTTTATAAAACGTTAAGTTTGGAAAAGAGAGAGGAAGATCTTTCAGAGGCTCCATCCTTTAGATGCTCAAAGTTGTTCTGTTTCCGTGAACATGGCTGATCGATCAGATTGCAATACTCTCGAGAGGTTGTGCACTTTCCCCACAATCCACGATCAAGTCCTTTTACAGACAAGACCATGGCGAAGCCTTCCCTTAGTAGCCCCTCCACCAGCTGGACCCAACCGTGCCAAGAACCTCCAAATGTTGGTACCCCGGTGAGGTTTCCCACTAAGTACTAAGCCAAGACAGAGCCCATATGTATTGTGGTTGCACGGGAAGCTTCTGAATTGTGAAACATGGCAGACCTCTTTGATTCCTGGGCAGCCGTCCTCCACCAGAATCGCACTCGTTGTCCCGACAACCATTCCGCCCAGAAGAAAACTTAGTTTTATTTTGAAGGGGGTTTTGGAGGAGAAAAGTTCGCTCGAGAGAGCTCTCGTACTTAGAAATTTTTTCAGTCTTTCGAACCCTCCCAACAGTATTTGATATATACAAGTATATAGCATAGCAAGCATAACTTAGAAAAACAGGATAACCTATTGGGATGGAAATTCCTAAGCATAGAGCTACTCATGGCATACTACAAAACCGCACTTGCGAACATAGTACTAAGAAAATCTACCAAAATCCTACACATGCATACTACAGAATTTGAACAGTAAAACATGCATAGTCAAAACTAGGACATAAACATGAACAAGTGGTGTAACTTTCCTTCATCCGAGCAGCACTCTACACAACAGTACTCCTCAGCGCACTCCGAGCAATCAAACGAAACAAACATGGATCCAATCACAATTTGCACAAAACAGAGTCACGAAGTCGAATATGCATGCATGCAACACGGCAATATGCAAGGATGGATTCAAATTTGACCAACGGTTTTATTCAGGGGTGTTGTTGAGTTGGGGATGTCATTAGAATCGATTCCCCATAGATTTTAAGTATTTTGGGTTAAACCCTAAATAACCAAGCTCAAAACTAGATCTACAACTCCAATCTACCTCGTGACAGATCTTAACACCCTAAGCATGATATGAATTTTTTTTATAGAAGGTCTCGTCGATACAAAGCCAACGCAACAAGAATCAACTAAAATGGAGCTACGGATAAGTTTCTAGAATTAAATATACTCTAATCGAAACTTTAAATCCTACTGCAAGATTGCTGCGGTAAAATAGTAATATATTGTAGATCTGTGTTCTACTCAAAATTATGAATCCAACGGTATATTGTACGCAATTTTTGGACTAATACTCGAATTACTACGGATTTTACAAGATTAAAGTATTTTCTGCCTATTTAAAAGAAAACCAGAACAGCGGCCAGTTGTGTAGCGCCAAGTGGCGGCGCGGGGTTGGTCCAGCGGGGCGCGCGTGACGCCGACGTGGTGATGATGCGGCACTGACGTGGGCGTGCCACATGGCGAGTTGCGGTTGGCCGGGGTCGGTTGACCGATCTGTGGCGTTAGATTTCGATCTAACGGTCGGAGAGGGGGGGTGGTGGCTTACCGGCGGGTGGCGATGACGAGTGGCGGTGGAGCGTCGGCGGCGGTCGACGACGGTCGTCGGCAGCGAGGCGGTGCTCCCCCGGCCTGGTGGAGTAGACGACGGCGACCGGTAACTCGCCGCGGTTTCGTTCCCGGGGGCAGCGTTGGCTCCTTCTTCCCGAGGTGGCGGCGGAGTCCGGCGGAGCTCCGGCGAGTGATTGGCGGCGGCTCGGTGGCGGTGGGGTAGGAAAAAACTAGGGTTTTGTGGGAGGCGTGCCAAGGCTTTAAATAGCCGGGTTTACTTGGCGCGAGGGTTGCAGAAATCCGCTCCGATTCGGCCGGAGTTGGTTGTGCCGATGCGGCGAGGCGTGCTCGAGCCGGACTTGGACGGAGGAGGCGGATGACGGGTGGGACCGGCCTGTCGGCGGCTGCGGCTAGAGGCGGGCTGGCGGATGGCGCGGCTTGCTAGGCCGGCCCACGCGCTGCACGACGCCCACCCGGCCAGGCGGGTGGTAGGTAACTCCCGGGCTGGCTCGGCCGGCCCGGTTAGGCTAGGTTTCTCTTTTTTTTCCTTTTTTTCTGTTTTACTAAAAGTCGCATAACTTTTGCAAACGGACTCCGAATTAAAAGAAATCGGTCTCTTAAATTTTATAAAAAGAAGAGGGTTAGAGTAGGATTATAAAATAACACTTTTGCAAGGGTGTTGGTGGTTCAAAAAGGTTTTACCCCTTTTAGTCTATATATGACTATGGGATTTAGGAAGAAAATATCTATGCAGTTTTTAATATGCGATGCCATGATGCAAGGATATGATGCATGCTTCTAGTAACATCTGTAATTGCAAAAATTTGGGATGTTACACTCAGGCTCTGTTGAGGCAGATGTTGCTCCCAGCGGCCAGGCGAGGCAGGAGAGCACCTCTTTCAAAGTGGCTGAAGCTCTAGCAAAGGATGCCATCAAGAAGGGGAAGGAAGTGAAGAGGTGGATGTGGAAGCTACGATTGAGGCGGGAGCCTCCACACCATCTACTGCCTTGAAGGTGTAGGAGGTAGCTAGGGCTTCATCCATGCCTCCGGCTTTGATCTCTCCATTGGCTGCGACTCCTCGGACGTTGAGCCTAGATGATCTCATCAAGCAGGCTGACGCAATCTATAAGAATGCTCAGACCTTTCATGATTCCTATGCTCATCTAGCCAACAATCTCAGGATCATTGCCATCGTAAGTTTTTGGAACTTCACTTGCTTTACTTTGTGTAGTATATCCCACTGTAGCCCCCGAGCTCTTAGGCGGATAAGTCAATAGTTATTGGCTTGAGTGCTCGAGAGAACTAAGCGTAGAATTTGTTCGTGTAGCTCCTAAGTATTTAGTTGAAACTGAAAAGTTTCTACTAGATCCTGTAGAGAAACTAGCTTACTTTAAAATCGTGTACGGTAGCCCCCGAGCATTTAGTTGAAACTTGAATAGTTCCGACTAGATGCTCTAGAGAAGCTAAGCATGCTTATATCATGTGCAGAATGAGAGTAAACGGAGAATAGCCGCCAATGAGAGGTTTGCTGCTCTTCGGAAGGAGATGGACCTTGAACAGGGTAAAACCAAATTCCTAAAGGAACAGATCAAAAATAGCCAGAGTTTGTTTCCTACGGTAGCTCATTGCTTTCCCATTAAGTCATTTTTTCCGTCTTCTGATAGCACTTTTTGATTTCCATCTTACATAAGCCATTGCTAAGGCCAAGAGCATCGTTGAGCAATGCAAGCATATTTAGGAGCTCAATGATGAAAATAAGATTCTGAAGAAGGACTTGGCCGAGGCCGTCAAGGGCCATGAGGCAACGATGAAGGCTATGCAAGAGTCTACGGATGTTGAGATGTAGCGTCTGAAGGATGAGATTGCACAGCTCAAAGAACAGAACCAAGCTACCAAAGAGCAAAATGCTAGGAGTCTTGAGATGTTCAAGTCAGTCTAGAAGGAACGCGGTGTCTTGTCGGAGACATGCATTCAAGCGGAAACGAGCATCTTTGGTAACCTTTCTCCTTCTTGGTCTTTTCTATAAGTTGGACAACCATTTTACTTGTTTGTACTCATGGTCCTTGTGTTTTGTGCAAACCGTAGCTCCCATTGGCTTAGCCAACTTGGGTGAGGGTGCTCCAAGTTCCAAGGAATGCATGATTCTTGCCGGCAACTTCGCCAGCACCGCCATCGCCCAAGCCAAGGAGATAGCTCAACCTCTGGGTATAAATATGAAGGCGGCAGACTCAACAGCCAAGTTCGTGGAAATTCTGCGCCGAGCCCCAGAGAAAGTCAAGGACTAGAAAGCCTCTTGCGTTTGGGATGGTGCAAGGATGACCATGTCCTTGGTCAAGGCACACTATGAAAACACCGACATCAACCTGGTGACCTCCAGTTTTCCCAAGACAGATGAAGAAGGTCGAGAGATCGATAGCGATGCTATTTGGAACTCTCTCACCAGCTTCGACACCAGAGTTGCCAAGATGGTTAAGGAGGATGTCTTTGTGCCTGCCGAGATTCTGGTTGACGACGTGACTTCGTCTGAGTCTAGCCCTTCTCCTTATAGTTTAACGAGCTCTCCCGGCCTGGCTCTCCTGATGATGCCACCACGAAGTCCCCTGTAGCAGAGCCATAAAGACAATATTCGTATTAAAGGTGTCTCTGCAGAATGTATGCGGAAAAACCTTATGTTTGTCTAAGGCGGAAAACTTGCACTCAAGCTTCCTGCAACTTATCTGTTTCCAACATCTGTATATATTTTAAAGCAAGTGCTGACTTATCCATTATTATGGTTCGTTTTCTTAACCTTTCGTGAGACAGAAGACTCTCAGCATAGAACTATGCTCTTAGGTGATGATGCTTAATAGCACCGTCTAGAACCTAAGAACAAAATTGCCGGCTTTGAGTGCCGAAAAGTCACTACTCCGGAATCAAGATAAAAAATTCAGAAAACGTGTAGACCAGAAAACTTAAGCTAACGCCCGTAGGCGGAATTTTCACAAGGGAAAATGCAACCTTCCGCCCAAAGGATTTATATGATCCAACAATGAGCAACTAAAGGAGGTAAAAGACTCAGAGAATATGAGTGAACCAAATGCTTTGGTTCATTAATTATATAAGAAACTTATAATATAAATGTACTAAGTGTAAAAGGGACATAGTTGTGCTATGTTCCATGGCCGATCTGTCTCCGGGTAATAATCATCTGAGTCACGTTGCCCGCACTTGCGATTTTTTGGCCTATCTTTCACCTCGCGAATATCGACGAGGTAATAGGAACCATTGAGCAATGCTTTGCTTAAGGCGAATGGTCCTTCCCAAGGCGGGGATAATTTGTGTGATTTTTCCTGCTTGAGTCTAAGCACCAGATCGCCTTCTTTAAACAAGTGATGCTTTACACGACGACTATGGTAGCCGCGTAGCTTCTGCTGGTAGACGGCAGATCTCTGGCATGCCAGCACGTGCTCTTCTTCAAGTAGGTCCACAGATAGCTGTATGGATTCTTTAGTGTCATCTTCCTTGTAGGCGGAAACTCTTGGTGCATCGTGGAGGATGTCGGATGGGAGAACTTCTTATTCTCCATACACCATGAAGAAAGGAGTCAAGCTGGTACATCTATTAGTGTTGTCCATAAATTCCACAAAAAGATGGTAGTTCCTCTGCCCAGGCTCCTGCTACTCTATGCAGCGGTGCCTCTAAGCGTGCCTTGATTCCTTGCAGAATTAGTCCATTGGCCCTTTCAACTTCGCCATTTGACTGCAGATGTGCCACAGATGCTAGGTCAAGGCGGATGCCTTTCTCATGATAGTACTCCTCAACTTCTTCGAGAGACAAATTTCTGCCATTATCGGTGATGATGCTATGTGGGAGACCAAATCTCACCACTAGATCCCGGGCAAACTTTAGGGTTGTGGCCCCATCAAGATTTCTAATGGGTTTAGCTTCAATCCATTTTGTGAATTTATCCACTTCTACTAGCAAGTGTGTGAATCCATAAGGTGCTATCCACAAAGGTCTCACCATGTCCAGCCCCCAAACTGCAAACAACCAAGTTATTGGTATTGTTCGCAGTTCTTCAGTTGGAACATTTGGTTGTCTTGCATAAAACTAACACCCAAGGCATGTTTGTACCAATTTGTAGGCGTCCGCCTGGGCAGTTATCTAGTAGAATCCTTGTCGGAAGGCCTTGGTCACCAATGATCGTGGAGCGGCGTGATGCCAGCAATCTCTGAGATCTATTTCTCTAAGGATTTCAATACCTTGCTATTGGGAGACACACCGTAGGAAGACTCCTGTGGTACTTCTTTTGTATATTTGACTGTCAATGATGACATAACCTTTTGCTCTGCATACTATTTGCCGGCTTCCAACTTCGTCGGTGGGCAAAGTTCCATCTTGTAGATAATCCATGAACGGCTTTGTCCAAGCTAGAGAGGTCACTATTACTATGCTAACAAATGAATCCACTCTATCCGGGTTGTCGGGGTCCGCTCCCTTCACTGATGGAGTCCATAAATGCTCCAAGAAAACGCCTGGCGGAATTGGTCGATGAGCTGATACATGCTTTGACAGCAGATCTGCCGCATCATTATCCTTCATTTTGACGTACTTGACTTCATAGACGTCGAAGAACTTGGCTATTTCGTCTACTTCA
Organism: Avena eriantha; assembly: GCA_910589775.1. NCBI lineage: Eukaryota > Viridiplantae > Streptophyta > Magnoliopsida > Poales > Poaceae > Avena > Avena eriantha. The sequence goes on from OU342744.1 coordinate 324,689,203, forward strand.
TCTCGATATGCCGGCATCATAGGGTTCCGCGCATTCTAGGTGCCAGCTACTTGCTGGGTAACCAAGTCGGAATCTCCACAGCAAACTATGCGCTTGATGCCAATATCCTTGGTTACGCGAAGTCCGTGAATGAGGGCCTCGTACTCTGCCATGTTATTTGTAGCATTGAAGTGGATTTGTAGGACGTATTGCATCTTCTATCCTATTGGTGATTGCAATAATACACCAGCCACTGAGTAACTTGGATCCGTCAAAGTGCATGACCCAATACTCTGGCTCTATCACAGGAGTGTCTTCTGGTAGCTCCGTCCAATCTGCAAGAAAATCCGCTAATGCTTGTGATTTGATAGCATCGCGTCGCTTGTAGGTGACGTCGAAGGCGGCAAGTTCAATGCCCCACTTTGCCACTCTTCCTGTAGCGTCGTTGTTCTTGACGATGTCGGACAGTGGAGCTTTGCCACAATGCCTTAGCTTACGCAAAGCAAGGAAAACTCCATAAGCTATCTTCTGGTAGTGCGGGTAATGCTACTTGGATTCCGTGAAGACCTCGCTCACATAGTAAACGGGTCGCTGAACTACGTATTCATGCGTTGGTTCTATGCGCTCCACCATGATGATGATGCTGATTACTTGGTTGGTCGCCGCCATGTATACCAACATAGGATCCCTTGGCACTGGTGCTGCAAGTATAGGTGGGGAGGAGAGTATTCCCTTCAACTCCTGAAGTGCTGCGTCAGCCTCGTCCGTGCATGTGCATTTGTCCACCTTCTTGACCAACTTGTAGAGCGACATAGCCTTCTCACCAAGTCGGCTGATGAATCGGCTTACTGCTCAACGCAGCCTGTGAGCCTTTGTATGTCCTTCAGGCATGTCAGGCGTTTGATGTCGAGGTTGGCCTTGATTTTTCCCGGGTTCACCTCGATTCCGCGATGCGAAATGATGAAGCCCAACAGTTTGTCGGATGGCACCCCGAAGACGCACTTCTTTGGGTTTAGCATCATGTTGTATTTTCGGAGATTGTCAAAGGTTTCCTGCAAGTCAGCGATAAGATCATTTGATTCTTTGACATTACCGCGATGTCGTCCACGTAAGCGTGTACGTTGCGACCTATTTGGTCATGCAGGCAATATTGCATCATCCGCTGGTACATAGCACCAGTGTTTTTCAACCCAAAGGGCATCGTGACGTAGCAATACGTGGTGTAGGGTGTGGTGAACGGAGTGGCCAATTGGTCCGAATTTTGCATCTATTTCCGGTGGTATCCTAAATAAGCATCGAGAAAACAGAGAAATTCCGAGCCAGCCGTCGAGTCAATGACTTGGTCAATGCGACGCAAAGCAAATGGATCCTTCGTAAATGCTTTGTTCAAGCTGGTGTAATCAACGCATATTCTTAATTCATTGGTTCCCTTTTTGGGGACAAGTACATGATTTTCCACCCATCGGGTGTGAATAGATCTGGGCATGGGCAGCCCGGCCCGGCCGGCCCGGCCCGAAAAAAGCCCACTGGGACGGGCTTTTCAAGCCCGCGGGCCAGGCCTGGGCTACAGTATCGAGGCCCGACACCCTCACGGGCCGGGCTCGGGCCAAAGGAATGGGCAAAATAGGGAAAGGCCCGGCCCGAGGCCCGACGGCCCAGAGGAAAATGTGCATGGCGGGCCGGGCTCGGGCTCTAGTTTCAGGCCCGACAGCCGGGCCGGGCCGGGCTCGGGCCTGGGTTTTGCGCGGGCGGGCTTTGTCAGGCCCGGCCCGAGCCCGGCCCGACCCGAAAAATGCCCAGGTATAGGTGTGAATAACTTCTCGGATAAAGCCAGTCTTAAGTAACCTAGCTATTTCTTTGCCTATATCCCTTCGTCTTTCATCACCAAAGTGTCGTAGAGGTTCTTTCACTAGTTTGGCATTCGGATCAATATTCAAGTTGTGCTCGGCAAGTTCCCTAGGTACACCTTTCATGTCGACATGTTGCCAGGCAAAGATGTCCCTATTCTCACGGAGGAACTCGACGAGCGCACTTTCCTATTTGGGATCCAGCTCCGTGGCAATGGCGGTGGTCTTGGAGGAATCACCTTCGACAACCTCCACCTGCTCGGTCTTGATGGCGGCCTTGAAGGCGGGTTTAGCAGCAGTGATCTACTTCTTCAAAGCCAGCATCTCTGAGGCATCAACCTGGTTCTGGATCTCCTTGAACTCCTCACCATAGAGGACTGCTTCGGTGAAGCCAGCTTAGCTAAGCTCGCACTCCTGTGCCTTGGTGAAGCTTCCGTCAATGGTGATGATGCCATTTGGTTCGGGAATCTTGAGTTTGTTGTAGACAAAGCATGGCCTTCTGAGGAAGGAGTGGAATATGTCGTGTCCGAAGATGATGTGGTACACGATCTTGAGAGGCACCACTTCAAAGGTCATGCATTCTTGGCGGTGACCATGGCATACGGGTGTTTAGTTCGCCAAAAGCGACTGGAAGGGTGATGCAGCCCAGGAAATTTGCTTGTCGGCCAGGGACAACCCCATGGAACACGGTGTTGCTCTTCCTTAGCTGGGTCTCCGTCAAGTTCATCTTATGCAGTGTATCTAGGTACATGATGTTGATGCTGCTTCCACTGTCCACAAGGGACTTGGTGAACTCCGTGCCGTCAATCAAAGGGTTGATGACCATGGCATACTGGTTCTCTGTTGGGATAAGTTCTGGATGATCCATCCTGTCCCAAGTGATTGGAACTTCCGACCACCTGACGTACTGGGGAACTAGAGGGAGGGTAGCCATCAATATCCTCAGAGAAGTTTTCTGGGCCCGGATGGTTGGGGTACCAAGGAAGTGTGGTAACATGGAGCCTTCTTTTCGAAGGGATTTTTCCCTTTATCCTCTCCCTTGTCGGATGATTCTGGGTCCATGTCCTCATCCATATCACTTGATTCCTTGGGTTCTTCCTCCTTCTTCCCTTTTCCCTTTCCGTAGGGTCTGTTCTTCCGACTTTACTTGCAGCCAAACTCAGGGTCCTCCTTGAGATTATTGACAAACTTTCACTGGCGATTGGTGTGGGTGGATTTTCCATTGGCGTCAAGATGGACAAATTACAACATATCGCTGTACTCTTCGTACGTTTGGGGAGCGGGTTACTGAGGGTGTAGTGTCACTCCTCTACTGGCCACAGCTAGTTCCCCAGCCACGTCCATGTTGTCCGCCATTGCCTCTGCCAGTGAACATTGCGGCGACCATGTCGGCTACTTGCTTCTCTTCGGGCGGATTCTTCTTCTTGTTATTGTTGTTCTTCTTGGCCTGGGTAGGGATTTCTATCACCGGCAACGATCCTCGTGTGTCATCATCAGCAGAGGCAAACTTGCTAGCCATGGCGATCATTGCCTTGAGGTTGAGGTCATTGTTGTCTTGCCCGTGCTCCAGTGTATGCCGGAGCAAAGTACCCTTCTCCAGTCCATCAATGAAGGTGGCCATAGCGGTCTGTTCGTGCACCCCTGCGCATGAATTTTTCAAATCCAGCCAGCGAGAGAGGTAGGCACGGGAGGTTTCATCCTTTTCTTGCACACACCGATGTAGGTCTCCAACAGTGCAGGGACATTTGTACGTACCCTAGAAGTTCATGGTGAACGCTTCATGCATGTCCAACCAATTGCGTATTGATATCTCCGGTAAGTCATCGATCCATTATTGGGCGGTGCCGGTCAACATGAGTGGGAGATACTTGAAGGCGACATTGGGGTTTCCCCCTGCGATATGGATCACTTTGTTGTAGTCCTGCAACCATGTTGCTAGCCTGGCGATGCCGTTGTATGGCTTGATAGTCTTGTCTATCCGGAGGCCCTTGGGGTAGGTTGTGTCTCGTATGAATGGTCCAAAACAACATGGCCCAAGGTATGGGAGCTCCCGAGCTTCTTGGATCTTGTCCCGCCGCGATCGTGCGTCATATGGCTCTGGTTGCTTCCTTTTCCATCATAGGGAGGAGACTTCTGGCGTGATTTGTGAGATCCGCCATGACCTCCACCATGATGGCTGCTAGGTGGCGATGGCGGCTGTGGAGGCGGTGGGATAGCTCTATTGTTGTGCCCTCCTGCGACTCCTCACACCTATCGCGGTTGGTTGTCGGACGTGGCAGTTCCTTATGGGACCTGCTCCTATGTCCCTCATGGCCGCGGCGCTCTCCGGCATGCCAAGGTTGTTCGCCCTGATCGCGTATAAAATACCGGGCTGTGACCTCCTTGGAGGTGGCATGATTGTGCGATGCACGATGCTGGTTCCTCATGACGTCGAGATGGTGGTGGATCTGGTGAGCGGTGTGGACCAGCCTTTTCACCGCGGTCGGAGGATATGGGGATAGCGTCAGTCCTGTTGCGTGCCTCCATCCATCTTTGCTCTGTAGATCCTGTGCGTGATCCTTCATCACGGGGAGATTTTAGCCTTCTGTGGCTATTCAGGGTTGACTGGCACATCTTCGGGTTGGACTCAAGCCTCTGCGAGGCAGCCTTTTCCTATTGTTTGCATGCCTTTGCGGCGAGGTCGTACACCTAAGCAGCTTCTTCTGGCAACCTGTCCTGCTCCAGGATGGTCTTGGCGACGACGATGTTGAGAGCGGGAGTTGGAATGACCTGCCTCCCCTCTGAATCTACGTAAGGTGTGGCCTTTGTCGGCTCAGACCCGTCAAATCCCAAGCCTCGCCGAACATCGGGATCTTGGACGACATGAGTTGGTACCTTCTTTGCCTTATGCTTCAACAACAATTGCTTATATTTGGCCTCCATAACTCTTGCCGCCTTGATGGATTGTTGCGCCTTAGCCATGTCTTCGTCCAGCTTAGCGCCTTTCTCCATGATGCACTTGGCCTCCGCCAAGATTTCCGCATGCTTCTCATCAAGCTCTATAACGCTCCGGATATCGGCGACGGTGATTGGCTCAACGAGGAGTGCACCGTAGATTGCTTTGTCGGTGGGGTGGCTAGGGTTGCCAGTTGCTGACATTGACGGTGGCACTGGCGGTTGTTTTGATTGTCAGGCCGTATTAGGGGCCGTGGTAAGTTCCTGCGCCGGTGGCTAGTGGGTAACCGGAGGAGGCAGAGCCTTGGCCGGAGCCGGAGGCTCGGCGGCCTTTTTAGCTGCTGCTGCTCTGGTGACTGCTGGCGTGGGAGGAGCTCTCTCACGTTCCCGTTCCTACCTGTCTTCTTCCACCACTCTCCCAATGGCGACTAGCACATGGTGGGAAGTGTTGGTCTTCTCGCCGCGCTCCTCCTTCTCTATCTCCTGCTTGATCTCCCTCATAACAACGTCGTATTCCTCCGAGTTGACGTCCGAGCCACCAGCATCCATATTGATGTCGGCATAGAGTGCATCAAGGATGGAGACGGAGTTGGCTTCGGTGTTGGCGATGGTGGATGTGGAGGGTGATGGAGGCGGGCCGTTGTTGTTGTTACCACCTATGACTTTGATGGTGATCGCTGCCTTCGCTTCTTCATTGGCATCCGCATATTCATTGACGATGGCAACCATCTCACCAAGGGTGAGAGGGCCTGCGTCCTGTCGCCTTCGAAGGGTATGCCGGAGGAGGGTTCCAGGAGTGAGCCCTTCCACGAAGTGGTACACGAGCTCGTCGGCGCGGTCGCCCTCTAGGCTTTCCCTCACCCTCATCCATCTAGCAAGGTATTCGCGGGGAGATTCTCCATCCCTTTGAATGCATCTGGCCAAATCGAAGATGGTGACGACACCGACAAAGTGTGACCTGCGCATCTCTAAGGCTCAGGGTAGCCAGGCAGATTCAAGGGGTCCTTCCACCTTTATATCTGCACAGGGGAAGTTTGGGTGGGCCTTGAAATTTCCTGATCTGAGCCACCATACTCCAAAGAGAGGTATGGCCCAGATCCTTCCGCGAACGTGTCCTTCTCAAAGGTGGTCCGTGCGGGGCTTGACGAGTTTCCGACTTCCTAGGAGCTAGGACCTGAGTCAGTTTTGCTGATGAAGATGTGGATGTCTCCGAAGGGGATGACGGAGCAGCACGTGGAGTCCGTCTTCGCTGGCACCCAAAACTCATCTAGAGGGACGATCGGGACGTTGCCGGAGAAGAGAACACGACCGATGGCTATGGTGTAGCCGATTCCCGCGAAGAGATTGCACCTCGCTCGGTGTAGATCTCGAAATGCCTCTTGCCCCACGGTGGGCGCCAACTGTCGTATTATTGTGGACAAGTACGCCATGGAGGGGTCCTCACAGTGCGTGTTTAGAGACGTGGGGTAAGGCGGAGGGTTGGTAGGTACGAGGTAACACAGCTTACCCAGGTTCAAGTCCCACAACGGTGGCGGAACTCTACACCTACTATAAATCACTATAATGGAAATACACTGAGTTACAAGGATAGGTTCGCTATGCGAGGCGTTTCGCGTTGTACGCTGCAATCAGAGAAGTTGTGCCCTAAAGGCTCCCGCAGGCCGGCCTATAAAGGCGCCAAGACCTAGGGTTTATAGGGAAAGGTCCTTGCCGGACAAGGTAAAGATTCCTACACCTACACGAACTAGTCTTCCGTGGCTTGTACTCCAAGGCTTCAAGTATGTCGGTGACTCCTACGTAGTCTTCCTTTATCCGACATGGGCCTCCCTTCAGGATCCATCTAACTGGGTCGCCCAGCAGGACATAGGCCTTGCTACCAACTATGGGCCACCCAAGTTAGGAAGATTGGTGACATGCTATGAGGATACACATATAGCATATCCCCAACACTAGTGGTGGTTTAGGAAAAGAACATACATGGAATGGCAGAGGTGGATCCATGTGGTTTACGAAAAGAAACACACATGCAATGACACTTGTGGTGGTTTATGAAAAGAACACACATGCAAATGACTCTGGTGGATCCATGTGTTTTACGAAAAGGACACACATGCAATGACACTGGTGGTTCTAGGTGGTTTATGAAAAGAATACACATGCAATGACTCTATTGGTGGTTTATGATAAGAAGAAACATGCAATGACTGTAGGTGTGCTTTATGAAATTGACACACATGCAATGACACTGGTGGATCCTGGTGGTTTATGAAAACGAACACACATGCAATGACACTGGTGGATGCAGGTGGTTTATCAAAAAGAACATACATGCAATGACTCTAATGGTGGTTTAGGAAAAGAACACACATGCAATGACTCAGGTGGATCCATGTGGTTTAGGAAAGGAACACACATGCAATGACACTGGTGGTGGTTTATGAAAAGAACACACATGCAATGACACTGGTGGATCCATGTGGTTTAGGAGTGGAACATACATGCAATGACACTGGTGGTGTTTTAGTAAAAGAACACACATGCAAAAGACTCTGGTGGATCCATGTGGTTTAGGAAAGGAACACACATGCAATGACACTGGTGGTGGTTTATGAAAAGAACACACATGCAAATGACTCTGGTGGATCCATGTGTTTTATGAAAAGGACACACACGCAATGACACTGGTGGATCCAGGAGGTTTATGAAACGAATACACATGCAATGACTCTAGTGGTGGTTTATGAAAAGAACACACATGCAAATGACTCTTGTGGATCCAAGTGGTCTATGAAAATAACAAACATGCAATGAAACTAGTTGTGGTTTAGGAAAAGAACACACATGCAATAACTCTGGTGGATCCAGGTGGTTTCGGAAAGGAGCACACATGCAATGACTCTAGTGGTGGTTTATGAAAAGGACACAAAAGAAATGACACTAGTGTTGGTTGATGAAAAGAACACACATGCAATGACATTGCTGGATCCATATGGTTCATGAAAAGAACACACATGCAATGAATCTAGTGGTGGATTATGAAAAGAACAAACATGCAATGACTCTATTTGTGGTCTATGAAAAGGACACACATGCAATGACACTAGTGGACCCACGTGGTTGATGAAAAGAACAAACATACAATGACACTAGTTGTGGTTTAGAAAAAGAGCACACATGCAATGACTATAGTTGTGGTTTATGAAAAGGACACACATGCAATCACATTGGTGGATCCAGGTGGTTTATGAAAAAGAACACACATTCAATGACTATAGTGGTGGTTTAGGAAAGAACACACATGCAATGACATGATGTGCCATTGGTGGATCCATGTGGTTCAGGAAAGGAACACAAATGCAATTACACTGGTGGTGGTTTATGAAAACAACACACATGCAAATGACACTAGTGGATCCATGTGTTTTAGTAAAATAACAAGCATGCAATGACACTAGTGGTGGTTTAGGAAATGAACACACATGCAATGACTCTGGTTGTGGTTTAGCAAAAGAACACACATGCAATGACACTGGTGGATCTAGGTGGATTATGAAAAGAACACACATCCAATTAATCTAGTGGTGGTTTAGGAAAAGAACACACATGCAATGGCATAGGTGGATCCATGTGGTTTAGGAAAAGGAACACACTTGCAATGACACTGGTGGTGGTTTATGAAAAGAACACACATGCAAATGACTCTGGTGGATCCATGTGTTTTATGAAAAGGACACACACGCAATGACACTGGTGGATCCAGGAGGTTTATGAAACGAATACACATGCAATGACTCTAGTGGTGGTTTATGAAAAGAACAAACATGCAATGACTCTAGAAGTGGTTTATGAATTGAACACACATGCAATGACACTGGTGGATCCTGGTGGTTTATGAAAAAGAACAGACATGCAATGACACTGGTGGATCTAGGTCGTTTATGAAAAAGACACACATGCAATGACTCTAATGGTGATTTAGGAAAATAACACACCTGCAATGACATGCAATGACTCTGGTGGATCCATGTGGTTTAGGAAAGGAACACGCATGCAATGACACTTGTGGTGGTTTATGAAAAGAATACATGTGCAATCACATGGGTGGTGGTATATGAAAAGAAGACACATGCAAATGACTCTGGTGGATGCATGTTGTTTAGGAAAGGAACACACATGCACTAAGACTTGTGGTGGTTTATGAAAAGAACACACATGCAATGACATTGGTGGATCCAGGTGGTTTATGAAAAGAACACACATGCAATGACTCTAGTGGTGGTTTATGAAAAGAACAAGCATGCAATGACTCTAGTTGTGGTCTATGAAAAGGACACACATGCAATGCCACTAGTGGATCCATGTGGTTTATGAAAGGAACAAACATGCAATGACACTAGTTATGGTTTATAAAAAGAACACATATGCAATGACTGTAGTTGTGGTTTATGAAAAGCTAGATCCAGGCGCTTTATGAAAAAGAACACACATGCAATGACTATAGTGGTGGTTTAGGGAAAGAACACACATGCAATAGCATGCAATGGCACGGGTGGATCCATGTAGTTTAGGAAAGGAACACAAATGCAATGACACTGGTGGTGATTTATAAAAAGAACACACATGCAATGACATTGGTGGATCTAGGTGGTTTATGAACATAACACACATGCAATGACTCTAGTGGTGGTTTAAGAAAAGAACAAACAACCATTGACTCTAGTTGTGGTTTATGAAATGGAAACACATGCGATGAGACTAGGAGATCCATGTGGTTTATGAAAAGAACGAACATGCAATGACACTAGTTGTGGTTTAGGAAAAGAACACACAGGCAATGACTATAGTTGTGGTTTATGAAAAGGACACACATGCAATGACAATGGTGGATCCAGGTGGTTTATGAAAAAGAACACACATGCAATTACTCTAGTGCTGGTTTAGAAGAAGAACACACATGCAATGACATGAAGTGGCACTGGTGAATCCATGTGGTTTAGGAAAGGAACACATGTGCAATGACACTGGTGGTGTTTTATGAAAACAACACACATGCAAATGACACTGGTGGATCCATGTGGTTTAGTAAAAGAACAAACATGCAATGACTCTAGTTTTGGTTTATGAATTGGATGCACATGCAATGACACTAGTGGATCCTGGTGGTTTATGAAAAAGAACACACATGCAATGACACTGGTGGAACCAGGTGGCTTATGAAAAAGAACACACATGCAATGAATCTAATGGTGATTTAGGAAAATGACACACTTGCAATGACACGCAGTGACTCAGGTGGATTCAAGGGGTTTAGGAAAGGATCACACATCCAATCACACTGGTGGTGGTTTAGGTAAAGAACACACATGCAATCACACTGGTGGTGGTTGAAGAAAAGAACACACATGCAAATGACTCTCCTAGATCCATGTGGTTTTGGAAAAGAACACACATGCAATGACTCTGGTTCTGGTTTAGAAAAAGAACACACATGCTATGACTGTATTTGTGGTTTATCAAAGGGACACACATGCAATGACATTGGTGGAGACAGGTGGTTTATGAAAAAGAACACACATTCAATGACTCTAGCGGTGGTTTAGGAAAAGAACACACATGCAAGGGCATGCAATGGCACTGGTTGATCCATGTGGATCAGGAAAGGAACACACATACAATGATACTTGGTGGTTTATGAAAACAACACACATGTAGATGACACTGGTGGATCCATGTGGTTTAGTAAAATAAAAAACATGCAATGACACTATTGGTGGTTTAGGAAAAGAACACACATGGAATGACTCTGGTTGTGGTTTAGGAAAAGAACACACATGCAATGACACTGGTGGATCTAGGTGGTTTATGAAAAAGAACAAACATTTAATGATTATAGTGGTGGTTTAGGAAAAGAACACACATTCAATGGCACAGGTGGATCCATGTGGTTTAGGAAAAGGAAGACACCTGCAATGACACTGGTGGTTGTTTATGAAAAGTACACACATGCAATGACATTGGTGGAGACAGGTGGTTTATGAAAAGAACAAACATGCAATGACTCTAGTGGTGGTTTATGAAAAGAACAAACATGCAATGACTCTAGAAGTGGTTTATGAATTGAACACACATGCAATGACACTGGTGGATCCTGGTGGTTTATGAAAAGGAACAGGCATGCAATGACATTGGTGGATCCAGGTAGTTTATGAAAAGAACACACATGCAATGACTCTAGTGGTGGTTTATGAAAAGAACAAACATGCAATAACTCTAGGTGTGGTTTATGAAATGGACACACATGCAATGACACTGGTGGAACCTGGTGGTTTGTGAAAAAGAACACACATGCAATGACACTGGTGGATCCAGGTGGTTTATGAAAAACAACACACATGTGATGACTCTAATGGTGGTTTAGGAAATGAACACACATGCAATTACACTGGTGGATCCTGGTGGTTTATGAAAAGAACACACATGCAATGACACTGGTGGATGCAGGTGGTTTATGAAAAAGAACAGACATGCAATGACTCTAATGGTGATTTAGGAAAATAACACACTTGCAATGACATGCAATGACTCTAGTCGATCCATGTGGTTTAGTAAAGGATCACGCATGCAAAGACACTGGTGGTGGTTTATGAAAAGAACACACATGCAATGATACTGCTGGTGGTTTATGAAATGAACACACATGCAAATGACTCTGGTGGATCCATGTGGTTTAGGAAAAGAATACACATGCAATGACTCTGGTTGTGGTTTAGGAAAAGAACACACATGCAAATGACTCTAGTGGATCCAAGTGGTTTATGAAAATAACAAACATGCAATGACACTAGTTGTGGGTTACGAAAAGAACACACATGCAATGACTTTGGTGGATCCAGGTGGTTTAGGCAAGGAACACACATGCAATAACTCTAGTGGTAGTTTATGAAAAGGACACACATGCAATGCCACTAGTGGTGGTTTATGAAAAGAACACACATGCAATGACATTGGTGGATCTAGGTAGTTTATGAAAAGAACACACATGCAATGACTCTAGTGGTGGTTTATGAAAAGAACAAACATGCAATAACTCTAGGTGTGGTTTAGGAAATGAACACACATGCAATTACACTGGTGGATCCTGGTGGTTTATGAAAGAGAACACACATGCAATGACACTGGTGGATGCAGGTGGTTTATGAAAAAGAACAGACATGCAATGACTCTAATGGTGATTTAGGAAAATAACACACTTTCAATGACATGCAATGACCCTGGTCGATCCATGTGGTTTAGTAAAGGATCACACATGCAAAGACACTGGTGGTGGTTTATGAAAAGAACACACATGCAATGACATTGGTGGATCCATGTGGTTTAGGAAAGGAACACACATGCAATGACACTGGTGGTGGTTTATGAAAAGAACACACATGCAAATGACTCTGGTGGATCCATGTGGTTTAGGAAAGGAACACACATGCTCAGAGAGTTGTGGTGGTTTATGGAAAGAACACACATTCAAATGACACTAGTGGATCCAAGTGGTTTATGAAAAGAACAAGCATGCAATGACACTAGTTGTGGTTTACGAAAAGAACACACATGCAATGACTCTGGTGGATCTAGGTGGTTTAGGAAAGGAACACACAAGCAATGACTCTAGTGGTAGTTTATGAAAAGGTCACACATGCAATGACACTGGTGGTGATTTATAAAAAGAACACACATGCAATGACATTGGTGGATCTAGGTGGTTTATGAACATAACACACATGCAATGACTCTAGTGGTGGTTTAAGAAAAGAACAAACAACCATTGACTCTAGTTGTGGTTTATGAAATGGAAACACATGCGATGAGACTAGGAGATCCATGTGGTTTATGAAAAGAACGAACATGCAATGACACTAGTTGTGGTTTAGGAAAAGAACACACAGGCAATGACCGTAGTTGTGGTTTATGAAAAGGACACACATGCAATGAAACTGGTGGATCCAGGTGGTTTATGAAAAAGAACACACATGCAATTACTCTAGTGCTGGTTTAGAAGAAGAACACACATGCAATGACATGAAGTGGCACTGGTGGATCCATGTGGTTTAGGAAAGGAACACACGTGCAATGACACTGGTGGTTTATGAAAACAACACACATGCAAATGACACTGGTGGATCCATGTGGTTTAGTAAAAGAACAAACATGCAATGACTCTAGTTTTGGTTTATGAAATGGATGCACATGCAATGACACTAGTGGATCCTGGTGGTTTATGAAAAAGAACACACATGCAATGACACTGGTGGATCCAGGTGGCTTATGAAAAAGAACACACATGCAATGACTCTAATGGTGATTTAGGAAAATAACACACTTGCAATGACATGCAGTGACTCTGTTGGATTCAAGGGGTTTAGGAAAGGATCACACATGCAATCACACTGGTGGTGGTTTAGGTAAAGAACACACATGCAATCACACTGGTGGTGGTTGAAGAAAAGAACACACATGCAAATGACTCTGCTAGATCCATGTGGTTTAGGAAAACAACACACATGCAATGACTCTGGTTGTGGTTTAGAAAAAGAACAAACATGCTATGACTGTATTTGTGGTTTTATCAAAGGGACACACATGCAATGACATTGGTGGAGACAGGTGGTTTATGAAAAAGAACACACATTCAATGACTCTAGCGGTGGTTTAGGAAAAGAACACACATGCAATGGCATGCAATGGCACTGGTTGATCCATGTGGATCAGGAAAGGAACACACATACAATGATACTTGGTGGTTTATGAAAACAACACACATGTAGATGACACTGGTGGATCCATGTGGTTTAGTTAAATAACAAGCATGCAATGACACTATTGGTGGTTTAGGAAAAGAACACACATGGAATGACTCTGGTTGTGGTTTAGGAAAAGAACACACATGCAATGACACTGGTGGATCTAGGTGGTTTATGAAAAAGAACACACATTTAATGATTCTAGTGGTGGTTTAGGAAAAGAACACACATTCAATGGCACAGGTGGATCCATGTGGTTTAGGAAAAGGAAGACACCTGCAATGACACTGGTGGTGGTTTGTGAAAAGTACACACATGCAATGACACTGGTGGATCCAGATGGTTTATGAAAAGAATACACATGCAACGAATCTAGTGGTGGTTTATGAAAAGAACAAACATGCAATGACTCTAGTTGTGGTTTATGAAATGGACGCACATGCAATTACACTGGTGGATGCAGGTGGTTTATGAAAAAGAACAGACATGCAATGACTCTAATGAGTATTTAGGAAAATAACACACTTGCAATGACATGCAATGCCTCTGGTGGATCCATGTGGTTTAGGAAAGGATCACACATGCAATGACACTGGTGGTGGTTTATGAAAAGAACACACATGCAATGACACTGGTGGTGGTTTATGAAAATGAACACACATGTAAATGACTCTGGTGGATCGATTTGGTTTAGGAAAAGAAGACACATGCAATGACTCTGGTTGTGGTTTAGGAAAAGAACACACATTCAAATGACTCTAGTGGATCCAAGTGGTTTATGAAAAGAACAAACATGCAATGACACTAGTTGTGGGTTACGAAAAAAAACACACATGCAATGACTTTGGTGGATCTAGGTGGTTTAGGAAAGGAACACACATGCAAATGACTCTTGTGGATCCAAGTGGTTTATGAAAATAACAAACATGCAATGACACTAGTTGTGTGTTACGAAAAGAACACACATGCAATGACTTTGGTGGATCCAGGTGGTTTAGGAAAGGAACACACATCCAATGACTCTAGTGGTAGTTTATGAAAAGGACACACATGCAATGACACTGGTGGTGGTTTATGAAAAGAACACACATGCAATGACATTGGTGGATCCGGGTAGTTTATGAAAAGAACACACATGCAATGACTCTAGTGGTGGTTTATGAAAAGAACAAACATGAAATGACTCTAGGTGTGGTTTATGAAATGGACACACATGCAATGACACTGGTGGAACCTGGTGGTTTATGAAAAAGAACACACATGCAATGACACCGGTGGATCCAGGTGGTTTATGAAAAAGAACACACATGCAATGACACTAGTGGATCTAGGTGGTTTATGAAAAAGAACACACATTTAATGACACTAGTGGTGGTTTAGGAAAAGAACACACATTCAATGGCACAAGTGGATCCATATGGTTTATGAAAAGGAAGACACCTGCAATGACACTAGTGGTTGTTTATGAAAAGAACACACATGCAAATGACTCTGGTGGATCCATGTGTTTTATGAAAAGTACACACATGCAATGACACTGGTGGATCCAGGTGGTTTATGAAAAGAATACACATGCAACGAATCTAGTGGTGGTTTATGAAAATAAAAAACATGCAATGAATCTAGTTGTGGTTTATGAAATGGACGCACATACAATTACACTAGTGGATCCTTGTGGTTTATGAAAAAGAACACACATGCAATGACACTGGTGGATGTAGGTCGTTTATGAAAAAGAACAGACATGCAATGACTCTAATGGGGATTTAGAAAATAACACACTTGCAATGACATGCAATGACTCTGGTGGATCAAGGTTGTTTAGGAAAGGATCACACATGCAATGACACTGGTGGTGGTTTATGAAAAGAACACACATGCAATGACACTAGTTGTGGTTTAGGAAAAGAACACACAGGCAATGACTGTAGTTGTGGTTTATGAAAAGTACACACATGCAATGACACTGGTGGATCCAGGTGGTTCATGAAAAAGAACACACATGCAATTACTCTAGTGCTGGTTTAGAAAAAGAACACACATGCAATGACATATAGTGGCACTGGTGGATCCACGTGGTTTAGGAAAGGAACACACATGCAATGACACTTTTGGTGGTTTATGAAAAGAACACACATACAAATGACTCTGGTGGAACCAAGTGCTTTATGAAAAGAAAAAACATGGAATGACACTAGTTGTGGTTTAGCAAAATAACACACATGCAATGGCATGCAATGGCCTTGGTGGATCCCTGTGGTTTAGGAAACGAACACACATGCAATGACACTGGTGGTGGTTTATGAAAACAACACACATGCAAATGACACTCGTGGATCCATGTGATTTAGTAAAATAACAAGCATGCAATGACACAATTGGTGGTGTAGGAAAAAAAACAGATGCAATGACACAAGTTGTGGATTAGGAAAAGAACACACATGCAATGACACTGGTGGATCTAGGTGGTTTATGAAAAAGAACACACGTTTAATGACTCTAGTGGTGGTTTAGGAAAAGAACACACATTCAATGGCACAGGTGGATCCATGTGGTTTAGGAAAAGGAACACACCTGCAATGACACTAGTGGTTGTTTATGAATAGAACACGCATGCAAATGACTCTGGTGGATCCATGTGTTTTATGAAAAGGACACACATGCAATGACACTGGTGGATCCAGGTGGTTGATGAAAAGAATACACATGCAATGAATCTAGTGCTGGTTTATGAAAAGAAAAAACATGCAATGACTCTTGCAATGACTCTAGTTGTGGTTTATGAAATGGAAACACATGGAATGACACTGGTGGATCCTGGTGGTTTATGAAAAAGAACACACATGCAATGACACTAGTGCATCCAGGTGGCTTATGAAAAAGAAAACACATGCAATGACTCTAATGCTGATTTAGGAAAATAACACACTTGCAATGACATGCAATGACTCTTGTGGATTCAAGTGGTTTAGGAAAGGAACACACATGCAATGACACTGGTGGTGGTTTATGTAAATAACACACATGCAATGACACTGGTGCGGGTTTAAGAAGAGAACACACATTCAAATGACTCTGGTGGATCCATGTGGTTTAGGAAAAGAACACACATGCAATGACTCTGGTTGTGGTTTAGGAAAAGAACACACATGCAAATGACTCTAGTGGATACAAGTGGTTTATGAAAAGAACAAACATGCAATGACACTAGTTGTGGGTTACGAAAAGAACACACATGCAATGACTTTGGTGGATCCAGGTGGTTTAGGAAAGGAACACACATGCAATGACTCTAGTGGTAGTTTATGAAAAGGATACACATGCAATGACACTGGTGGTGGTTTATGAAAAGAACACACATGCAATGACATTGGTGGATCCAAGTAGTTTATGAAAAGAACACACGTGCAATGACTCTAGTGGTGGTTTATGAAAAGAACAAACATGCAATGACTCTAGGTGTGGTTTATGAAATGGACACACATGCAATGACACTGGTGGAACCTGGTGGTTTATGAAAAAGAACACAAATGCTATGACACTGGTGGATCCATGTGGTTTATGAAAAAGAACACACATGTGATGACTCTAATGGTGGTTTAGGAAAAGAACACACATCCAATGACTCTGGTGGATCCATGTGGTTTAGGAAAGGAACACACATGCAGTGACACTGGTGGTGGTTTATGAAAACAACACACATGCAAATGACACTGGTGGATCCATGTGGTTTAGTAAAATAACAAGCATGCAATGACGCAATTGGTGGTTTAGGAAAAGAAAACAGATGCAATGACACTGGTTGTGGTTTAGGAAAAGAACACACACGCAATGATACTAGTGGATCTAGGTGGTTTATGAAAAACAACACACATTTAATGACTCAAGTGGTGGTTTAGGAAAAGAACACACATTCAATGGCACATGTGGATCCATGTGGTTTAGGAAAAGGAACACACCTGTAATGACACTGGTGGTTGTTTATGAATAGAACACACATGCAAATGAATCTGGTGGATCAATGTGGTTTAGGAAAAGAACACACATGCAATGACTGGTTGTGGTTTAGGAAAAGAACACACATGCAAATGACTCTAGTGGATCCAAGTGGTTTACGAAAATAACAAACATGCAATGACACTAGTTGTGGGTTACGAAAAGAACACACATGCAATGACTTTGGTGGATCTAGGTGGTTTAGGAAAGGAACACACATGCAAATGACTCTGGTGGATCCAAGTGGTTTATGAAAATAACAAACATGCAATGACACTAGTTGTGGGTTACGAAAAGAACACACATGCAATGACTTTGGTGGATCCAGGTGGTTTAGGAAAGGAACACACATGCAATGACTCTAGTGGTAGTTTATGAAAAGGACACACATGAAATGACACTGGTGGTGGTTTATGAAAAGAACACACATGCAATGACATTGGTGGATCCGGGTAGTTTATGAAAAGAACACACATGCAATGACTCTTGTGGTGGTTTATGAAAAGAACAAACATGCAATGACTCTAGGTGTGGTTTATGAAATGGACACACATGCAATGACACTGGTGGAACCTGGTGGTTTATGAAAAAGAACACACATGCAATGACACTGGTGGATCCAGGTGGTTTATGAAAAAGAACACACATGTGATGACTCTAATGGTGGTTTAGGAAAATAACACTCATGTAATGACATGCAATGACTCTGGTGGATCCATGTGGTTTAGGAAAGGAACACACATGCAATGACATTGGTGGTGGTTTAGGAAAGGAACACACATGCAATGACATTGGTGGATCTAGGTGGTTTATGAAAATAACACACATGCAATGACTCTAGTGGTGGTTTATGAAAAGAACAAACAAGCATTGACTCTAGTTGTGGTTTATGAAATGGAGAAACATGCGATGAGACTAGGGGATCCATGTGGGTTATGAAAAGAACAAACATGCAATGACACTAGTTGTGGTTTAGGAAAAGAACAAACAAGCAATGACTCGGGTTGTGGTTTAGGAAAAGAAAACACATGCAAATGACTCTAGTGGATCCAAGTGGTTTATGAAAAGAACAAACATGCAATGACACTAGTTGTGGGTTACGAAAAGAACACACATGCAATGACTTTGGTGGATCCAGGTGGTTTAGGAAAGGAACACACATGAAATGACTCTAGTGGTAGTTTATGTAAAGGATACACATGCAATGATACTGGTGGTGGTTTATGAAAAGAACACACATGCAATGACATTGGTGGATCCAAGTAGTTTATGAAAAGAACAGACGTGCAATGACTCTAGTGGTGGTTTATGAAAAGAACAAATATGCAATGACTCTAGGTGTGGATTATGAAATGGACACACATGCAATGAGACTGGTGGAACCTAGTGGTTTATGAAAAAGAACACACATGCTATGACACTGGTGGATCCATGTGGTTTATGAAAAAGGACACACATGTGATGACTCTAATGGTGGTTTAGGAAAAGAACACACATCCAATGACTCTGGTGGATCCATGTGGTTTAGGAAAGGAACACACATGCAGTGACACTGGTGGTGGTTTATGAAAACAACACACATGCAAATGACAATAGTGGATCCATGTGGTTTAGTAAAATAACAAGCATGCAATGACACAATTGGTGGTTTAGGAAAATAAAACAGATGCAATGACACTGGTTGTGGTTTAGGAAAAGAACACACATGCAATGACACTGGTGGATCTAGGTGGTTTATGAAAAAGAACACACATTTAATGACTCTAATGGTGATTTAGGAAAATAACACACTTGCAATGACATGCAATGACTCTGGTGGATTCATGTGGTTTAGGAAAGGAACACACATGCAACGACACTGGTGGTGGTTTATGTAAATAACACACATGCAATGACACTAGTGGTGGTTTAAGAAAAGAACAAACATGCAAATGACTCTGGTGGATCCATGTGGTTTAGGAAAAGAACACACATGCAATGACTCGGGTTGTGGTTTAGGAAAAGAAAACACATGCAAATGACTCTAGTGGATCCAAGTGGTTTATGAAAAGAACAAACATGCAATGACACTAGTTGTGGGTTACGAAAAGAACACACATGCAATGACTTTGGTGGATCCAGGTGGTTTAGGAAAGGAACACACATGCAATGACTCTAGTGGTAGTTTATGTAAAGGATACACATGCAATGATACTGGTGGTGGTTTATGAAAAGAACACACATGCAATGACATTGGTGGATCCAAGTAGTTTATGAAAAGAACAGACGTGCAATGACTCTAGTGGTGGTTTATGAAAAGAACAAACATGCAATGACTCTAGGTGTGGTTTATGAAATGGACACACATGCAATGAGACTGGTGGAACCTGGTGGTTTATGAAAAAGAACACACATCCTATGACACTGGTGGATCCATGTGGTTTATGAAAAAGAACACACATGTGATGACTCTAATGGTGGTTTAGGAAAAGAACACACATCCAATGACTCTGGTGGATCCATGTGGTTTAGGAAAGGAACACACATGCAGTGACACTGGTGGTGGTTTATGAAAACAACACACATGCAAATGACACTGGTGGATCCATGTGGTTTAGTAAAATAACAAGCATGCAATGACACAATTGGTGGTTTAGGAAAATAAAACAGATGCAATGACACTGGTTGTGGTTTAGGAAAAGAACACACATGCAATGACACTGGTGGATCTAGGTGGTTTATGAAAAAGAACACACATTTAATGACTCTAGTGGTGGTTTAGGAAAAGAACACACATTCAATGGCACAGGTGGATCCATGTGGTTTAGGAAAAGGAACACACCTGCAATGACACTGGTGGTTGTTTATGAATAGAACACACATGCAAATGGCTCTGGTGGATCCATGTCTTTTATGAAAAGGACACACATGCAATGACACTGGTGGATCTAGGTGGTTGAAGAAAAGAATACACATGCAATGAATCTAGTGGTGGTTTATGAAAAGAACAAACATGCAATGACTCTAGTTGTGGTTTATGAAATGGACACACATGCAATGACACTAGTGGATCCTGGTGGTTTATGAAAAATAACACACATGCAATGACACTGGTGCATCCAGGTGGCTTATGAAAAAGAACACACATTCAATGACTCTAATGGTGATTTAGGAAAATAACACACTTGCAATGACATGCAATGACTCTGGTGGATTCATGTGGTTTAGGAAAGGAACACACATGCAACTACACTTGTGGTGGTTTATGTAAATAACCCACATGCAATGACACTGGTGGTGGTTTAAGAAAAGAACACACATGCAAATGACTCTGGTGGATCCATGTGGTTTAGGAAAGGAACACACATGCAGTGACACTGGTGGTGGTTTATGAAAACAACACACATGCAAATGACACTGGTGGATCCATGTGGTTTAGTAAAATAACAAGCATGCAATGACACAATTGGTGGTTTAGGAAAATAAAACAGATGCAATGACACTGGTTGTGGTTTAGGAAAAGAACACACATGCAATGACACTGGTGGATCTAGGTGGTTTATGAAAAAGAACACACATTTAATGACTCTAGTGGTGGTTTAGGAAAAGAACACACATTCAATGGCACAGGTGGATCCATGTGGTTTAGGAAAAGGAACACACCTGCAATGACACTGGTGGTTGTTTATGAATAGAACACACATGCAAATGGCTCTGGTGGATCCATGTCTTTTATGAAAAGGACACACATGCAATGACACTGGTGGATCCAGGTGGTTGAAGAAAAGAATACACATGCAATGAATCTAGTGGTGGTTTATGAAAAGAACAAACATGCAATGACTCTAGTTGTGGTTTATGAAATGGACACACATGCAATGACACTAGTGGATCCTGGTGGTTTATGAAAAATAACACACATGCAATGACACTGGTGCATCCAGGTGGCTTATGAAAAAGAACACACATTCAATGACTCTAATGGTGATTTAGGAAAATAACACACTTGCAATGACATGCAATGACTCTGGTGGATTCACGTGGTTTGGGAAAGGAACACACATGCAACTACACTGGTGGTGGTTTATGTAAATAACACACATGCAATGACACTGGTGGTGGTTTAAGAAAAGAACACACATGCAAATGACTCTGGTGGATCGATGTGGTTTAGTAAAAGAACACACATGCAATGACTCTCGTTGTGGTTTAGGAAAAGAACACACATGCAAATGACTCTAGTGGATCCAAGTGGTTTATGAAAAGAACAAACATGCAATGACACTAGTTGTGGGTTACGAAAAGAACACACATGCAATGACTTTGGTGGATCCAGGTGGTTTAGGAAAGGAACACACATGCAATGACTCTAGTGGTAGTTTATGAAAAGGACACACATGCAATGACACTGGTGGTGGTTTATGAAAAGAACACACCTGCAATAACATTGGTGGATCAGGGTAGTTTATGAAAAGAACACACATGCAATGACTCTAGTGGTAGTTTATGAAAAGGATACACATGCAATGACACTGGTGGTGGTTTATGAAAAGAACACACATGCAATGACATTGGTGGATCCAAGTAGTTTGTGAAAAGAACAGACGTGCAATGACTCTAGTGGTGGTTTATGAAAAGAACAAACATGCAATGACTCTAGGTGTGGTTTATGAAATGGACACACATGCAATGAGACTGGTGGAACCTAGTGGTTTATGAAAAAGAACACACATGCTATGACACTGGTGGATCTATGTGGTTTATGAAAAAGGACACACATGTGATGACTCTAATGGTGGTTTAGGAAAAGAACACACATCCAATGACTCTGGTGGATCCATGTGGTTTAGGAAAGGAACACACATGGAGTGACACTGGTGGTGGTTTATGAAAACAACACACATGCAAATGACACTGGTGGATCCATGTGGTTTAGTAAAATAACAAGCATGCAATGACACAATTGGTGGTTTACGAAAATAAAACAGATGCAATGACACTGGTTGTGGTTTAGGAAAAGAACACACATGCAATGACACTGGTGGATCTAGGTGGTTTATGAAAAAGAACACACATTTAATGACTCTAGTGGTGGTTTAGGAAAAGAACACACATTCAATGGCACAGGTGGATCCATGTGGTTTAGGAAAAGGAACACACCTGCAATGACACTGGTAGTTGTTTATGAATAGAACACACATGCAAATGACTCTGGTGGATCCATGTGTTTTATGAAAAGGACACACATGCAATGAGACTGGTGGATCCAGGTGGTTGATGAAAAGAATACACATGCAATGAATCTAGTGGTGGTTTATGAAAAGAACAAACATGCAATGACTCTAGTTGTGGTTTATGAAATGGACACACATGCAATGACACTAGTGGATCCTGGTGGTTTATGAAAAATAACACACATGCAATGACACTGGTGCATCCAGGTGGCTTATGAAAAAGAACACACATTCAATGACTCTAATGGTGATTTAGGAAAATAACACACTTGCAATGACATGCAATGACTCTGGTGGATTCATGTGGTTTAGGAAAGGAACACACATGCAACGACACTGGTGGTGGTTTATGTAAATAACACACATGCAA
Organism: Avena eriantha; assembly: GCA_910589775.1. NCBI lineage: Eukaryota > Viridiplantae > Streptophyta > Magnoliopsida > Poales > Poaceae > Avena > Avena eriantha. The sequence goes on from OU342744.1 coordinate 324,712,334, forward strand.
TGACACTGGTGGTGGTTTAAGAAAAGAACAAACATGCAAATGACTCTGGTGGATCCATGTGGTTTAGGAAAAGAACACACATGCAATGACTCGGGTTGTGGTTTAGGAAAAGAAAACACATGCAAATGACTCTAGTGGATCCAAGTGGTTTATGAAAAGAACAAACATGCAATGACACTAGTTATGGGTTACGAAAAGAACACACATCCAATGACTTTGGTGGATCCAGGTGGTTTAGGAAAGGAACACACATGCAATGACTCTAGTGGTAGTTTATGGAAAGGATGCACATGCAATGATACTGGTGGTGGTTTATGAAAAGAACACACATGCAATGACATTGGTGGATCCAAGTAGTTTATGAAAAGAACAGACGTGCAATGACTCTAGTGGTGGTTTATGAAAAGAACAAACATGCAATGACTCTAGGTGTGGTTTATGAAATGGACACACATGCAATGAGACTGGTGGAACCTGGTGGTTTATGAAAAAGAACACACATCCTATGACACTGGTGGATCCATGTGGTTTATGAAAAAGAACACACATGTGATGACTCTAATGGTGGTTTAGGAAAAGAACACACATCCAATGACTCTGGTGGATCCATGTGGTTTAGGAAAGGAACACACATGAAGTGACACTGGTGGTGGTTTATGAAAACAACACACATGCAAATGACACTGGTGGATCCATGTGGTTTAGTAAAATAACAAGCATGCAATGACACAATTGGTGGTTTAGGAAAATAAAACAGATGCAATGACACTGGTTGTGGTTTAGGAAAAGAACACACATGCAATGACACTTGTGGATCTAGGTGGTTTATGAAAAAGAACACACATTTAATGACTCTAGTGGTGGTTTAGGAAAAGAACACACATTCAATGGCACAGGTGGATCCATGTGGTTTAGGAAAAGGAACACACCTGCAATGACACTGGTGGTTGTTTATGAATAGAACACACATGCAAATGGCTCTGGTGGATCCATGTCTTTTATGAAAAGGACACACATGCAATGACACTGGTGGATCTAGGTGGTTGAAGAAAAGAATACACATGCAATGACTCTAGTGGTGGTTTATGAAAAGAACAAACATGCAATGACTCTAGTTGTGGTTTATGAAGTGGACACACATGCAATGACACTAGTGGATCCTGGTGGTTTATGAAAAATAACACACATGCAATGACACTGGTGCATCCAGGTGGCTTATGAAAAAGAACACACATTCAATGACTCTAATGGTGATTTAGGAAAATAACACACTTGCAATGACATGCAATGACTCTGGTGGATTCATGTGGTTTAGGAAAGGAACACACATGCAACTACACTGGTGGTGGTTTATGTAAATAACACACATGCAATGACACTGGTGGTGGTTTAAGAAAAGAACACACATGCAAATGACTCTGGTGGATCGATGTGGTTTAGTACCAGAACACACATGCAATGACTCTGGTTGTGGTTTAGGAAAAGAACACACATGCAAATGACTCTAGTGGATCCAAGTGGTTTATGAAAAGAACAAAAATGCAATGACACTAGTTGTGGGTTACGAAAAGAACACACATGCAATGACTTTGGTGGATCCAGGTGGTTTAGGAAAGGAACACACATGCAATGACTCTAGTGGTAGTTTATGAAAAGGATACACATGCAATGACACTGGTGGTGGTTTATGAAAAGAACACACATGCAATGACATTGGTGGATCCAAGTAGTTTATGAAAAGAACACACGTGCAATGACTCTAGTGGTGGTTTATGAAATGGACACACATGCAATGACACTGGTGGAACCTGGTGGTTTATGAAAAACAACACACGTGCAATGACACTGGTGGATCCATGTGGTTTATGAAAAAGAACACACATGTGATGACTCTAATGGTGGTTTAGGAAAAGAACACACATCCAATGACTCTGGTGGATCCATGTGGTTTAGGAAAGGAACACACATGTGATGACACTGGTGGTTGTTTATGAAAATAACACACATGAAATGACACTTGTGGATCCACGTGGTTTAGGAAAGGAACACACATGGAATGACACTAGTGGTGGATTATGAAAAGAACACATATGCAAATGACTCTGCTGGATCCATGTGGTTTAGGAAAGGAACACACATGCACTGAGACTTGTGGTGGTTTATGAAAAGAACACATATTCAAATGATATTGGTGGATCAAAGTGGTTTATGAAAAGAACAAACATGCAATGACACTAGTTGTGGTTTACGAAAAGAACACACATACAATGACTCTAGTGGATCCAGGTGGTTTAGGAAAGGAACACACATGCAATGACTCTAGTGGTAGTTTATGAAAAGGACACACATGCAATGACACTAGTGGTGGTTTATGAAAAGAACACACATGCAATGACATTGGTGGTCTAGGTGGTTTATGAAAAGAACACACATACAATGACTCTGGTGGATCCTGGTGGTTTAGGAAAGGAACACACATGCAATGACTCTAGTGGTAGTTTATGAAACGGATACACATGCAATGACACTTGTGGTGGTTTATGAAAAGAACACACATGCAATGACATTGGTGGTCTAGGTGGTTTATGAAAATAACACACATGCAATGACTCTAGTGGTGGTTTATGAAAACAACAAACATGCATTGACTCTAGTTGTGGTTTATGAAAATGAGACACATGCGATGAGACTAGGGGATCCATGTGGTTTATGAAAAGAACAAACATGCAATGACACGAGTTGTGGTTTATGAAATGGACACACATGCACTGACTGTAGTTGTGATTTATGAAAAGGACAGACATGCAATGATACTGGTGGATCCAGGGGGTTTCTTAAAAAGAACACACATGCAATTACTCTAGTGCTGGTTTAGGAAAAGAACACACATGCAATGACATGTAGTCGCACTGCTGGATCCATGTGGTTTAAGAAATGAACACACATGCAATGACACTTTTGGTGGTTGATGTCTACGCACTTCTATTCTTGTAGTCAGTTGTTGGGCCTCCAAGTGCAGAGGTTTATAGAACAATAGCAAGTTTTCACTTAAGTGGATCACCTAAGGTTTATCGAACTCAGGGTGGAAGTGGTCAAAGGTATTCCCTCTCAAGTAACCCTACAATCAAGATACAAGAAGTCTCTTGTGTCCCCAACACACCCAATACACTTGTCAGGTGTATAGGTGCACTAGTTCGGCGAAGATATAGTGAAATACAAGTGGTATGGATATAAGACAACAGTGCTAGAAAAGAGCTTGATGGCGTGGAAAAGACTAAAGTAAAACTGAAATAAAGATAGAAGCAAGCAAGCATCTAATAGATCTAATAGAAAACGATGTTTCAGTGCTCAGAAACAAGGCCTAGGGATCATACTTTCACTAGTGAACACTCTCATATAAATATATTATCTTCATGATACTACTCTTAACTACTCTCCGGTTGGACACACTAATCGTTGGTAGGGCTATAACAGCACACCTCAAAGTTCATATTTACCATCTAGATAACCCCACACTGTCACCTTGAGTACTAGATAGGTCCAACTAACACCACAATTTCATAAAGACATCTAACTCCAAATATAACCCATAACAAGTATTTGTAATCTCTAGCCTAAGTGCCACCATGGTGTGCACGCTGTCACTTTCACACACATGGGGAGAGCAGAGATCTATTAAAGCACTTGAGTAGCAAGGTAGATCTATAGATTACAAGCTCATGATCTCAATAATATCACGCATGGAGAGAGAGATGAACACATAGCTACTGGTAGAACCCTTAGCCTCGAGAGAGAACTACTCCCTCCTCATCATGGGAATCAACAAAGGCGATGGAGATGGGGTTGGAGATCGATGGAGATGGCTCCGGGGGCACTTCCCCGTCTTGACAAGGTGCCGGAACAGAGACTTTCTGTCCCCTGAATCTCCCCTTCGGTGGCGGCGGCGCTGCGGAACTTTTCGTGGCTGGAGGCTTGATGATCTAGGGTTTATGCATCGAGAGGCTTCTTATAGGCGAAGAAGCAAGGTCGGTGGGCGGCCAGGGCTAGCCCGCGCCACCACATGGTGTGGCCGCCCTGTGGCCCCTCTCAGTCTCGTCTTCTGGCGCCGTGAGTGTTCTGGTAAAATATCGACTTTGGCTTTTGTCTAGTCCGATTCCGAGAATATTGATTTTCTGACTTTTCTGGAACCAAAAACAGCAGAAAACAAGCAACTGGCACTGTGGCATCTTGTTAATAGGTTAGTCCAAGAAATCATATGAAAAGTACTCCAAAGTTGGAACAAAACATAAGAAAGTAGATAAAACCAAGCACGGAACATCAAAAATTATAGATACATTCTCAATGTATCAACATCCCCTAGCTTAACTCCTGCTCGTCCTCGAGTAGGTAAGTGATAAAAAGAAAGAATAATTTTTGAGGTGACATGCACCATTAAAGACTTGATCAGAGTATTTGTAAACTATTGAAAGCTGGGATCATAGTACTTCAACATAGCATGAAGGATAAAGTTCTAGCAATAAAACATAGCAACTATGTTGCAACATGAAAAGTTACAAACAAAATATTCATGAATATCAATGCTTTGCAAGACGTTTGTCTGTTTCACATAAAGAAAACATAGCATAATAGTATTCAGCTTGTCCCTCATAGAGTAGCAAATATAAATGCATAGGACATCTTCAAAGTTCATAAGAGTGACTATATACAAATAATTTAAGAACAAGCAATATCAAGTTATGCATCAACCAACAAGTCTTGGGACAATGCACATAGAACTAAGAATGGCCACTATGCTCTCAAAGGATGTGCATAAAGGTAGAAGGTGGAGACTCAACATAAAAGTAAAAGAAAGGCCTTCATAGAAGGAAGCAGGGATTCAAGTTTCATAAAGAGCTTCCAAAAATTATGGTACTTAATAGCTTTCAGCTCTCATTGCCCCTATCATAAGCATCTTGAAGTGATTAAGGTTAAAGTGAACAAACTATGGTGTATATGCTTGACGAAGTATTAGTTGGAAATGTCATGTCCCTTGAATACGAGGGCCGCTCCTCATGCTACTCAAGTTTAGTCACCGGTAAGTTCTTGTCATCGTAAGTGCATGTGTATCATAGAGAACCGCCAACGGGGTACCCCTTGCCCAATGATACGGAAGAATCCCCATATAAAAATGACAAGGCA
>OU342744.1:324717611-324790720 GCA_910589775.1 Avena eriantha
GCAATGACACTGGTGGATCCAGGTGGTTTATGAAAAAGAACACACATGTAATGCCTCTAGTGGTGGTTTAGGAAAATAACACACATGCAATGACATGCAATGACTCCGGTGGATCCATGTGGTATAGGAAAGGAACACACATGCAATGACACTGGTGGTGGATTATGAAAAGAACACACATGCAATGACACTGGTGGATCCAAGTGGTTTATGAAAGGAACACACATGCAATGACTTTAATGGTGGTTTAGGAAAAGAACACACATGCAATGACATGCAATGACTCTGGTGGATCCATGTGGATTAAGTAAGGAACACACATGCAATGACACTAGTGGTGGTTTATGAAAAGAACACATATGCAATGACACTGGTGGATGAATGTGGTTTAGGAAAGGAACACACATGCAATGACACTGGTGGTGGTTTATGAAAAGAACACACATGCAAATGACTTTGGTGGATCCATGTGGTTTAGGAAAGGAAACCACATGCACTGAGACTTGTGGTAGTTTATGAAAAGAACACACATGCAAATGACTCTGGTGGATCCAAGTGGTTTATGAAAAGAACAAACATGTAATGACAGTAGTTGTGGTTTACGAAAAGAACACACATGGAATGACTCTGGTGGATCTAGGGGTTAGGAAAGGAACACACATGCAATGACTCTAGTGGTAGTTTATGAAAAGGACACACATGAAATGAGACTAGTGGTGGTTTATGAAATGGACACACATGCAATGACACTACTGGATCCTGGTGGTTTATGAAAAAGAACACACATGCAATGAATGTAGTGGTGCTTTATGAAAAGAACAAACATGCAATGACTCGAGTTGTTGTTTATGAAAGGACACACATGCAATGACACTGGTGGATCCATGTGGTTTATAAAAACAACAAACATGCAATGACACTAGTTGTGGTTTAGGAAAAGGACACACATGCAATGACTCTAATGGTGGTTTAGGAAAACAACACCCACGCAATGACATGGAATGGCACTGGTGGATCCATGTGATTTAGGAAAGGAACACACATGCAATGACACTAGTGGTGGTTTATGAAAAGAACACACATTCAAATGACTCTAGTGGATCCATGTGGTTTATGAAAAGGACACACATGCAATGACACTAGTGGATCTAGGTGGTTTATGAAAAGAATACACATGCAATGACTCTAGTTGAGGTTTATGAAATGGACACACATGCAATGAAACTAGTGGATCAAGGTGCTTTATGAAAAAGAACACACATGCAATGACTGTAGTGGTGGTTTAGGAAAAGAACACACATGCAACGACACTGGTGGATGCAGGTGGTTTATGAAAAAGAACACGCATGCAATGACTCTAGTGGAGGTTTAGGAAAAGAACACACATGCAATGACTCTGGTGGATCCATGTGGTTTAGGAAAGTAACACACATGCAATGACACTGGTGGTGGATTATGAAAAGAACACACATGCAATGACACTGGTGGATCCAAGTGGCTTACGAAAGGAACACAAATGCAATGACACTTGTGGTGGTTTATGAAAAGAACACACATGCAAATGACTCTGGTGGATCCATGTGGTTTTGGAAAGGAACACACATGCAATGACACTGGAGGATCCATGTGGTTTATGAAAATAATACACATGCAATGACTCTAGTGGTGGTTTAGGAAAAGAACAAACATGTAATGACTCTAGTTGTGGTTTATGAAAACAACACACATGCAATGACACTGGTGGATCCATGTGGTCTATGAAAACGACACACATGCAATGACACTGGTGGATCCATGTGGTCTATGAAAAGAACAAACATGCAATGACACTAGTTGTGGTTTAGGAGAAGAACACACATGCAATGGCTGTAGTTATGGTTTATGAAAAGGACACACATGCATTGACACTGGTGGATCCGGGTGGTTTGTGAAAAAGAAAACACATGCAATTACTCTAGTGTTGGTTTAGGAAAACAACACACATGCAATAACATGTTGTGGCACTGGTGCATCCATGTGGTTCAGGAAAGGAACACACATGCAATGACACTGGTGGTGGTTTATGAAAAGAACACACAAGCAAATGACACTGGTGGATCCATGTGGTTTAGTAAACTAACAAGCATGACACTTCGGATGGTTTAGGAAGTGAACACACAAGCAATGATTCTAGTTGTGGTTTAATAAAAGAACACAGATGCAAATGACACTAGTGGATCCATGTGGTTTAGTAAAATAACAAGCATGCAATGACACTAGTGGTGGTTTAAGAAATGAACACACAAGCAATAACTCTGGTTGTGGTTTAAAAAAAGAACACAGATTCAATGACACTGGTGGATCCAGGTGGTTTATGAAAAAGAACACACATGCAATGACTCTAGTGGTTGTTTAGGAAAAGAACACCCATGCAATCACATGCAATGGCACTGGTGGATCCATGTGGTTTAGGAAAGGAACACACATGAAATAACACTGGTGGTGGTTTATGAAAAGAACACACACGCATATGACTCTGGCGGATCCATGTGGTTTATCAAAAGGACACACATGCAATGACACTGGTGGATCCAGGTGGTTTATGAAAAGAATACACATGCAATGACTCTAGTGGTGGTTTATGAAAAGAACAAACATGCAATAATTCTAGTTGTGGTTTATGAAAAGAACAAACATGCAATGACTCTAGTTGTGGTTTATGAAATGGATACACATGCAATGAAACTGGTGGATCCAGGTGCTTTATGAAAAAGAAAACACATGCAATGACTGTAGTGGTGGTTTAGGAAAAGAACACACATGCAATGACACTGGTGGATCCAGGTGGTTTATGAAAATGAACACACATGCAATGACTCTAGTGGTGGTTTAGGAAAAGAACTCACATGCAATGACTCCGGTGGATCCATGTGGTTTAGGAAAGGAACACACATGAAATAACACTGGTGGTGGTTTATGAAAAGAACACACACGCATATGACTCTGGCGGATCCATGTGGTTTATCAAAAGGACACACATGCAATGACACTGGTGGATCCAGGTGGTTTATGAAAATAATACACATGCAATGACTCTAGTGGTGGTTTATGAAAAGAACAAACATGCAATAATTCTAGTTGTGGTTTATGAAAAGAACAAACATGCAATAACTCTAGTTGTGGTTTATGAAATGGATACACATGCAATGAAACTGGTGGATCCAGGTGCTTTATGAAAAAGAAAACACATGCAATGACTGTAGTGGTGGTTTAGGAAAAGAACACACATGCAATGACACTGGTGGATCCAGGTGGTTTATGAAAAAGAACACACATGCAATGACTCTAGTGGTGGTTTAGGAAAAGAACTCACATGCAATGACTCCGGTGGATCCATGTGGTTTAGGAAAGAAACACACAGGCGAAGACACTGGTAGTGGATGATGAAAAGAACACACATGCAATGACACTAGTGGAACCATGTGGTTTAGGAAAGCAACACACATGCAATGACACTTGTGGTGGTTTACGAAAAAAACACACATGCAAAAGACTCTGGTGGATCCATGTGGATTTGGAAAGGAACACACATGCAATGACACTGGTGGTAGTTTATGAAAAGAACACACATGCCAATGACTCTGGTGGATCCAAGTGGTTTATAAAAAGAACAAACATGAAATGACACTAACTGTGGTTTAGGAAAAGAACACAGATGCAATGACACTAGTGGATCCAAGTGGCTTAAGAAAAAAAATACACATGCAATGACTCTAGTGGTGGTTTAGGAAAAGAACACACATGCAATGGAACAGGTGGATCCATGTGGATTAGGAAAAGGAACACACATGCAATGACACTGGTCGTGGTTTATGAAAAAAACACATGCAAATGACTCTGGAGGATCCGTGTGTTTAATGAAGAGGGAAAACATGCAATGACTCTAGTGGTTGTTTATGAAAAGAACAAACATGCAATGACTCTAGTTGTGGTTTATGAAATGGACACACATGCAATGACACTGCTGGATCCTGGTGGTTTATGAAAAAGAACACACATGCAATTACACTGGTGGATCCAGGTGGTTTATGGAAAAGAACACACATGCAATGACTCTAATGGTGGTTTAGGAAAAGAACACACATGCAATGACATGCAATGACTCTGGTGGTTCCATGTGGATTAGGTAAGGAACACACATGCAATGAAACTAGTGGTGGTTTATGAAAAGAACACACATGCAATGACACTGGTGGATCAATGTGGTTTAGGAAAGGAACACGCATGACACTTCGGATGGTTTAGGAAGTGAACACACAAGCAATGATTCTAGTTGTGGTTTAATAAAAGAACACAGATGCAAATGACACTAGTGGATCCATGTGGTTTAGTAAAATAACAAGCATGCAATGACACTAGTGGTGGTTTAAGAAATGAACACACAAGCAATAACTCTGGTTGTGGTTTAAAAAAAGAACACAGATTCAATGACACTGGTGGATCCAGGTGGTTTATGAAAAAGAACACACATGCAATGACTCTAGTGGTTGTTTAGGAAAAGAACACCCATGCAATCACATGCAATGGCACTGGTGGATCCATGTGGTTTAGGAAAGGAACACACATGAAATAACACTGGTGGTGGTTTATGAAAAGAACACACACGCATATGACTCTGGCGGATCCATGTGGTTTATCAAAAGGACACACATGCAATGACACTGGTGGATCCAGGTGGTTTATGAAAAGAATACACATGCAATGACTCTAGTGGTGGTTTATGAAAAGAACAAACATGCAATAATTCTAGTTGTGGTTTATGAAAAGAACAAACATGCAATGACTCTAGTTGTGGTTTATGAAATGGATACACATGCAATGAAACTGGTGGATCCAGGTGCTTTATGAAAAAGAAAACACATGCAATGACTGTAGTGGTGGTTTAGGAAAAGAACACACATGCAATGACACTGGTGGATCCAGGTGGTTTATGAAAATGAACACACATGCAATGACTCTAGTGGTGGTTTAGGAAAAGAACTCACATGCAATGACTCCGGTGGATCCATGTGGTTTAGGAAAGGAACACACATGAAATAACACTGGTGGTGGTTTATGAAAAGAACACACACGCATATGACTCTGGCGGATCCATGTGGTTTATCAAAAGGACACACATGCAATGACACTGGTGGATCCAGGTGGTTTATGAAAATAATACACATGCAATGACTCTAGTGGTGGTTTATGAAAAGAACAAACATGCAATAATTCTAGTTGTGGTTTATGAAAAGAACAAACATGCAATAACTCTAGTTGTGGTTTATGAAATGGATACACATGCAATGAAACTGGTGGATCCAGGTGCTTTATGAAAAAGAAAACACATGCAATGACTGTAGTGGTGGTTTAGGAAAAGAACACACATGCAATGACACTGGTGGATCCAGGTGGTTTATGAAAAAGAACACACATGCAATGACTCTAGTGGTGGTTTAGGAAAAGAACTCACATGCAATGACTCCGGTGGATCCATGTGGTTTAGGAAAGAAACACACAGGCGAAGACACTGGTAGTGGATGATGAAAAGAACACACATGCAATGACACTAGTGGAACCATGTGGTTTAGGAAAGCAACACACATGCAATGACACTTGTGGTGGTTTACGAAAAAAACACACATGCAAAAGACTCTGGTGGATCCATGTGGATTTGGAAAGGAACACACATGCAATGACACTGGTGGTAGTTTATGAAAAGAACACACATGCCAATGACTCTGGTGGATCCAAGTGGTTTATAAAAAGAACAAACATGAAATGACACTAACTGTGGTTTAGGAAAAGAACACAGATGCAATGACACTAGTGGATCCAAGTGGCTTAAGAAAAAAAATACACATGCAATGACTCTAGTGGTGGTTTAGGAAAAGAACACACATGCAATGGAACAGGTGGATCCATGTGGATTAGGAAAAGGAACACACATGCAATGACACTGGTCGTGGTTTATGAAAAAAACACATGCAAATGACTCTGGAGGATCCGTGTGTTTAATGAAGAGGGAAAACATGCAATGACTCTAGTGGTTGTTTATGAAAAGAACAAACATGCAATGACTCTAGTTGTGGTTTATGAAATGGACACACATGCAATGACACTGCTGGATCCTGGTGGTTTATGAAAAAGAACACACATGCAATTACACTGGTGGATCCAGGTGGTTTATGGAAAAGAACACACATGCAATGACTCTAATGGTGGTTTAGGAAAAGAACACACATGCAATGACATGCAATGACTCTGGTGGTTCCATGTGGATTAGGTAAGGAACACACATGCAATGAAACTAGTGGTGGTTTATGAAAAGAACACACATGCAATGACACTGGTGGATCAATGTGGTTTAGGAAAGGAACACGCATGCAATGACACTAGTGGTGGTTTATGAAAAGAACACACATGCAAATGACTCTGGTGGATCCATGTGGTTTAGGAAAGGAACAAACATACACTAAGACTTGTGGTAGTTTATGAAAAGAACACACATGCAAATGACTCTGGTGGATCCAAGTGGTTTATGAAAAGAACAAACATATAATGACAGTAGTTGTGGTTTACGAAAAGAACACACATGGAATGACTCTGGTGGATCCAGGGGGTTTAGGAAAGGAACACACATGCAATGACTCTAGTGGTAGTTTATGAAAAGGACACACATGCAATGACACTAGTTGTGGTTTATGAAATGGACACACATGCAATGACACTACTGGATCCTAGTGGTTTATGAAAAAGAACACACATGCAATGAATCTAGTGGTGCTTTATGAAAAGACCAAACATGCAATGACTCGAGTTGTTGTATATGAAAAGGACACACATGCAATGACACTGGTGGATCCATGTGGTTTATAAAAATAACAAACATGCAATGACACTAGTTGTGGTTTAGGAAAAGGACACACATGCAATGACTCTAATGGTGGTTTAGGAAAACAACACCCACGTAATGACATGGAATGGCACTGGAGGATCCATGTGATTTAGGAAAGGAACACACACGCAATGAGTCTAGAGGTGTTATGAAAAGAACAAACATGCGGTGACTCTAGTTGTGGTTTATGAAAAAAAACATGCAATGACTCTAGTTGAGGTTTATGAAATGGACACACATGCAATGAAACTGGTGGATCCAGGTGCTTTATGAAAAAGAACAGACATGCAATGACTGTAGTGGTGGTTTAGGAAAAGAACACACATGCAATGACACTGGTGGATCTAGGTGGTTTATGAAAAAGAACACACATGCAATGACTCTAGTGCTGGTTTAGGAAAAGAACACACATGCAATGACATATTGTGGCACTGGTGGATCCATGTGGTTCAGGAAAGGAACACACATGCAATGACACTGGTGGTGGATTATGAAAAGAACACGCATGCAAAGACACTGGTGGATCCATGTGGTTTAGTAAAGGAACACACATGCAATGAATCTAATGGTAGTTTAGGAAAAGAACACACATGCAATGACATGCATTGACTCTGGTGGATCCATGTGGATTAGGTAAGGAACACACATGCAATGACACTAGTGGTTGTTTATGAAAAGAACACACATGCAATGACACCGGTGGATCGATGTGGTTTAGTAAAATAACAAGCATGCAATGACACTAGTGGTGGTTTATGAAAAGAACACACATGCGAATGACTCTGGTGGATCCATGTGGTTTAGGAAAGTAACACACATGCACTGAGACTTGTGGTAGTTTATGAAAAGAACACACATGCAAATGACTTTGGTGGATCCAAGTGGTTTATGAAAAGAACAAACATGTAAGGACAGTAGTTGTGGTTTACGAAAAGAACACACATGGAATGACTCTGGTGGATCCAGGGGGTTTAGGAAAGGAACACACATGCAATGACTCTAGTGGTAGTTTATGAAAAGGACACACATGTAGTGACACTAGTGGTGGTTTATGAAATGGACACATATGCAATGCCACTACTGGATCCTGGTGGTTTATGAAAAAGAACACACATGCAATGAATCTAGTGGTGGTTTATGAAAAGAACAAACATGCAATGAATCGAGTTGTTGTTTATGAAAAGGACACACATGCAATGACACTGGTGGATCCATGTGGTTTATAAAAATAACAAACATGCAATGACACTAGTTGTGGTTTAGGAAAAGGACACACATGCAATGACTCTAATGGTGGTTTAGTTAAACAACACCGACACAATGACATGCAATGGCACTGGTGGATCCATGTGATTTAGGAAAGGAACACACATGCAATGACACTAGTGGTGGTTTATGAAAAGAACACACATTCAAATGACTCTAGTGGATCCATGTGGTTTATGAAAAGGACACACATGCAATGACACTAGTGGAGCCAGGTGGTTTATGAAAAGAATACACATGCAATGAGTCTAGAGGTGGTTTACGAAAAGAACAAACATGCAATGACTCTAGTTGAGGTTTATGAAATGGACACACATGCAATGAAACTGGTGGATCCAGGTGCTTTATGAAAAAGAACACACATGCAATGACTGTAGTGGTGGTTTAGGAAAAGAACACACATGCAATGACACTGGTGGATCCAGGTGGTTTATGAAAAAGAACACACATGCAATGACTCTAGTGGTGGTTTAGGAAAAGAACACACATGCAATGACTCCGGTGGATCCATGTTGTATAGGAAAGGAACACACATGCAATGACACTGGTGGTGGATTATGAAAAGAACACGCATGCAATGACACTGGTGGATCCAAGTGGTTTACGAAAGGAACACACATGCAATGAATCTAATGGTGGTTTAGGAAAAGAACACACATACAATGACAGGCAATGACTCTGGTGGATCCATGTGGATTAGGCAAGGAATACACATCCAATGACACTAGTGGTGGTTTATGAAAAGAACACACATGCAATGACACTGGTGGATCAATGTGGTTGAGGAAAGGAACACACATGCAATGACACTGGTGCTGGTTTATGAAAAGAACACACATGTGAATGACTCTGGTGGATCCATGTGGTTTAGGAAAGGAACACACATGCACTGAGACTTGTGGTAGTTTATGAAAAGAACACACATGCAAATGACTCTGGTGGATCCAAGTGGTTTATGAAAAGAACAAACATGTAATGATAGTAGTTGTGGTTTACGAAAAGAACACACATGCAATGACTCTCGTGGATCCAGGGGATTAGGAAAGGAACACAAATGCAATGACTCTAGTGGTAGTTTATGAAAAGGACACACATGCAATTACACTAGTGGTGGTTTATGAAAAGAACACATATACAATGACATTGGTGGATCTAGGTGGTTTATGAAAAGAACACACATGCAATTACTCTAGTGGTTCTTTATGAAAAGAACAAACATGCAATGACTCTAGTTGTGGTTTATGAAAAGGACACACATGCAATGACACTGGTGGATCCATGTGGTTTATGAATAGAACAAACATGCAATAACACTAGTTGTGGTTTAGGAAAAGGACACACATGCAATGACTCTAATGGTGGTTTAGGAGAACAATACCCACGCAATGACATGCAATGGTACTGATGGATCCATGTGATTTAGGAAAGGAACACACATGCAATGACACTGGTGGTGGTTTATGAAAAGAACACACATTCAAATGACTCTAGTGGATCCATGTGGTTTATGAAAAGGACACACATGCAATGACACTAGTGGATCCAGGTGGTTTAAGAAAAGAATACACATGCAATGATTCTATTGGTGGTTTATGAAATGGACACACATGCAATGAAACTGGTGGATCCAGGTGCTTTATGAAAAAGAACACACATGCAATGACTGTAGTGGTGGTTTAGGAAAAGAACACACATGCAATGACACTGGTGGATCCAGGTGGTTTATGAAAAAGAACACACATGCAATGACTGTAGTGCTGGTTTAGGAAAATAACAAACATGCAATGACTCCGGTGGATCCATGTGGTTTAGGAAAGGAACACACAGGCAATGACACTGGTGGTGGATTATGAAAAGAACACACATGCAATGAAACTGCTGGAGGCATGTGGTTTAGGAAAGCAACAAACATGCAATGACATTTGTGGTGGTTTATTAAAAGAACACACATGCAAAGGACTCTGGTGGATCCATGTGGTTTCGGAAAGGAACACACATGCAATGACACTAGCAGTGGTTTATGAAAAGAACACACATGCAAATGACTCTGGTGGATCCAAGTGGTTTATAAAAAGAACAAACATGAAATGACACTAACTGTGGTTTAGGAAAAGAACACAGATGAAATGACACTGGTGGATCCAAGTGGCTTATAAAAAAACACACATGCAATGACTCTAGTGGTTGTTTAGGAAAAGAACACACATGCAATGGAACAGGTGGATCCATGTGGATTAGGAAAAGGAACACACATGCAATGACACTGGTCGTGGTTTATGAAAAAAAACACATGCAAATGACTCTGGAGGATCCGTGTGTTTTATGAAGAGGACACACATGCAATGACTCTAATGGTGGTTTAGGAAAAGAACACACATGCAATGACATGCAATGACTCTGGTGGATCCATGTGGTTTAGGAATGGTGGTTTATGGAACACACATGCAAATGACACTGGTGGATCCATGTGGTTTAGTAAACTAACAAGCATGAACTTCCGGGTGGTTTAGGAAATGAACACACAAGCAATGACTCTAGTTGTGGTTTAATAAAATAACACAAATGCAAATGACACTGGTGGATCCGTGTGGTTTAGTAAAATAACAAGCATGCAATGACACTAGTGGTGGTTTAGGAAAAGAACACACATGCAATGACTCTGCTTGTGGTTTAGGAAAAGAACATACATGTAATGGCATTGGTGTATCCAGGTGGTTTATGAAAAAGAACACACATGCAACGACTCTGGTTGATCCAGGTGGTTTAGGAAAGGAGCACACATGCAATGACATTGGTGGATCCATGTGGTTTAGGAAAAGGAACACACCTGCAATGACACTGGTGGTTGTTTATGAATAGAACACACATGCAAATGACTCTGGTGGATCCATGTGTTTTATGAAAAGGACACACATGCAATGACACTGGTGGATCCAGGTGGTTGATGAAGAGAGTACACATGCAATGAATCTAGTGGTGGTTTATGAAAAGAACAAACCTGCAATGACTCTAGTTCTGGTCTATGAAAAGGACACACATGCAATGACACTAGTGGATCCATGTGGTTTATGAAAAGAACAAATAGGAAATAACACTAGTTGTGGTTTAGAAAAAGAACACACATGCAATGACTGTAGTTGTGGTTTATGAAAAGGACACACATACAATGACATTGGTGGATCCAGGTGGTTTAGGAAAGGAACAGACATGCAATGACACTAGTGGTGGTTTATGAAAACAACACACATGCAAATGACACTGGTGGATCCATGTGGTTTAGTAAAATAACAAGCATGCAATGACACTAGTGGTGGTTTAGGAAAAGAACATACATGCAATGACTCTGGTTGTGGTTTAGGAAAATAACACACATGCAATGACACTGGTGGATCCAGGTGGTTTTTCAAAAAGAATACACACACACACTACAAGAAAAGTTTCCTTACGCAACGACTTGGCCTGACGGTCATCGTAGAAGGCGAGTATTCCGCGATGAAATTCTCGGCTCGGCCCTGGCCGATGGAAAACTTTTATTTTACAGTTTCGCGGCCCTCTACTATGACGGATCTGCTGAAAACATGGAGGAAATTCGACCAGTGCATGGCAGAAGCAAGATTTTTGTTTCCTCACGTGATGTGGACTCGCCGAAGTCTTTTGATGCGTGTGGGTCCCGGCCGTCAGTGTATCTAGCGGACCATACTTTTTGGTCGCGCCTCCCTGATTTTAACTCTATAACATAGCTCGAGGCGTATGTCGTTTAGTTAAGCTGCTAGGTCCCACATGTGAGCCTCTCATTAGAAGGATCGTGTGGATGATGGAATTGTTTTCCTTTGGTCGCGCTACCCTGTTCCGAAGTTGATAGCGCTGCTCGACACATCTACCGTCTAATCAACATCCTCGGACCCACATGTCATCCTCTCATTAGAAGAAACGTGTGTATGATGGAATTTTTTCCTTCGCTGGCACTACCCCGTTTCGAGTTGATAGTGCTGCTCGACGCATGTACCGTTTAACTAACCTCTTGAGCTCCACATGTCATCCTCTCGTTAGAAGAAACGTGTGTATGATGGCTTTTTTTCCTTCGCTCGAGCTAACCGTTTAATCACGATGCTGGGCGCCACATGTTATCCTCTCATTAGAAGAAACATGTGTATGATCGATTTTTTACCCTCTGTAGCGCCTTCATGTTTCGTACTTGATAGCTTTGCTCGCTGCATCAACCGTTTATTCAGGATGGTGGGTCCCTTATGTTAGCCTCACATTATAAGAATCATGGGTATAGTGCTACCCTGTTCCGAACTAGATAGCGTTGCTCGATGAATCTGCCGTTTGCTCACGCTGCTGGGTCCCCCATTTCAGCCTCTCATTAAAAGAAATGTGTACATGCTGAACTTTTTTCTCGGTCGTGCCTCCCTATTTCGAACTAGCTACGTTGATCGATGCAGCATCTGTATAAGGTCGCGCTGCTGGGTCCCACATATCAGCCTCTTTGTAAATGAAACGTGAGTACGATGGACTTTTTTTGGCCATGTCCACTATTTTGACCTTGGCAACTTGCTGGGTCCCAGATGTCAACCATCTCTGTGCAGGAAACATGTCTATGCTGGGTCCCAGCTAATAGCCTCTATTTGAAAGAAACGTGTGTATGTTGGACTATTTTTTCGGGTCCAAGATGTCAGCCTCAGTGTACAAAAAATGCTCAGAAAGGCGGAATTAAAAAGATTCTAGGCTAACTCGGGGCGGATTCCCTATTCGTCATGCCTTATATTCCACGGGCTCACTCCTAAATTGAATGGGCTACGGTCGGTCGCCACAAGAGCACGAAAAGGCCGAATTAGAAGGTATTCGGCTATGCTTGGGGCTGATAGGCTAATTTCATGGGCTATGCTTGGGCCTGCTAGGTCCGACATGTCAGCTTCTCTGTAAGTGCAATGTGTGTATGATGGACTATTTTTTCGCCCATGTCCGTTGTTTTCACCGTGGCAGCCGTGTATGGTCTTACTGATGGGGCCCTTATGTCAGCCTCTCTAGCATGTTCTGGCTTGTGGGTCCCTGATGCAGCCTTGTATGTTCTGTCTAGTGGGTCTCCGATGCGAGCATGTCTGTACAAGTATTTAAACTTTTTTTCCGAACCCACCCTCAAAACAAACTCCAGGGACGCTACATCATGCTGGTGGGTCCGTGATGTCAGCCTCTCCGTAATGCGATATTGCTAGGAGAAAAAAATGTAAACCCAAGATACACACACACAAAGGTGATTTGAACAAAAGACCTTCAAATCAAATAAATGTAAACTGAGTGCCAAATACAACAAAGATATTTATAGAAAAAATATCATTAAACTTTTATTACTACTACAACTTCTGTATTAGTCTTCTTTCAATATTTTGTGTGTCGATGTTTATCTCTTTTAAAATATTAAAGGGCAGAGCTCATGGCATCTCAATTTATAAAATGCCACATAATGGGGTATTTTCTTAAAAAAATGGGTAGGTAGAGTTTTTATTATTATGAGAGGTTGGAGGGCAATGCCCAAAAGGCCGAATTAAAAAGAGTTTGACTATGGCTCTACATGGGTTATATTCCATGGGATATGCTCCATGGGCTTTATTCTCAAATTTCACTGGGTTGTGCTCAGCAGTCCGCTGACCCGTAAAAGGCCAAACTAATATGTTCTCGGCTATGCTCCATGGTATCCTTTCTAAAATTTCACAAGACTGTGGTCAGCAGTACCTGACCCCTAAAAGACTGAAATAAAATGTTCTAGGCTAAAGTGAGACCGAATGAGCTACTCCCTCCGATCCAAATTAATGTTCTCGGATTTGGCTAGATTCAGACGTATCTAGCACTAAAACATGACTAGATATGTCAGAATCTAGACAAATGTAAGAACATTATTTTGGAACAGAGGGAGTACTAGATTTCTTCTCCTAGTTAATAAAAATTGCATTGTGATGTGCTTTGTTGGATTCGAAACAAAGACCTCAGCGAGGGCGGGGGAAACACGATAATTCTTTTTGGCAGATACTCATGTCAAAATTTAGCAGTACAAAATAAGGTAGAAAAATTATCAACAGATTCAAAGTTAATATTCGGGAGCACTTGATCAACTCAGCAGCATTTCAAAAGTGACCAATGTAGCAATACAGACAATGAAATACAATACCAATACATCTGTATTAGTTGCACAAATGCTTTAGTAATAGCAACGACAGAACATTTGAGAGATTCAGTAGCTTTCCTGCCTAAAATTCAATAGCAGTACAGAGCGAATCAGTTCTTGTTCCAGCTAAAAAACCCTTGGCCCATGATCAGTTTGGCCTGTTCTCCTAATACACTCAATCATTGGAGCAAGAAAAACTAAGATCAAGTCTGCTTTTCTGTGCATGCCTCCTTCTCACATCAATGCAAAGCCTGGTCAAGATTATGAGTTTATGACAAGGCCAAGTTACAAAAGAAAAGAAAGACCATCTACTGCACTTGATCTAAACAAGTAGCAGTACATCGGTATTAGTTCTATAAAATGCCAAGTTCCAAAATAAAAGCAAGACCATGTAATGCACTTGGTCTAAACAAGTAGCAGTACATCAGTATTAGTTCTATAAAATGCCAAGTTCCAAAATAAAAGCAAGACAATCTGCTGCACTTGATCTAAACAAGTACATGTACATCACAATTTGTTCTATAAAATATTGTATTGTATGTACTAGTAGTAACAACAGATCATTTGATAAATTCACTACCATTTAAAAGATTCAGCAGTACATAATATGACCGAAAAAATATTGACAAATTCCCAGCTCATATTGCACTTGACAGATTCCCAGTTCATATTCAGCAACACTTCACAGATTCAACAACATTTCAAATTGATCGAATTAGAAGTGTACAGACAATAATTGACAGATTCAGTAATGCACACATTTAAATTCAATAGATGTAGCTAGACTTGATTCAAGAGTAAAGCGAGAACATATTCTGCACTTCATCGGTCGATCTAAACAAGTACGAGTACATAGTTATTATTGCAAAATAGATTAGTAGAGGAAGAACTCCATAGAAAATACTCAGAACTATCTTAAGCTAGGAACCACGTCTCCCAAAATGATAAGTACCAGTACATATAGTAGGTATTACTACAAAATACATTAGCAGTAGTTGAACTCCATAAAAGTACTCCTAAGAACAACTACTAAGAACAGGTAGTAAGTCTTTCTAGTAGTTCAAATACTCCAACGAACATTAAGATGTGTTTATCTCACTCATGAATCATCTTAATCCGAAGATAGTATTCCAGGGTGAACACCGATGGTTGACGAGCGACCAGGTGCGACATCGGCACCGGCAGGAGCCACTGCAGCTCTATGAACGGGATTTTGTCGGGCGACGCGGTGCTCTCTGGCATGCATAGCGAGGAATTTTTTATCCTTCTACCCTCAATCATAGTCGACGACCAAAACTTCACCATGTACCCGCGGTGACAAGCACGCCACCGACCTAACGCATACGACGGATATAACGTGTAGCGTTTGGCGCGTGTCAAATCGCACCATGAACACATTACCATCGTCTCCAGATCCGATGATATCTACTGTCTGCAGGCCTGTTGCTGGCAGAGGCTTAGAGGAGTACATGCGTGTTTTGCCGTAACGGAAACTACGCACCCTCATTGAGTGAGCTTCACAAAGGTGGGGGAGGGGCGCCTCCGGCGAGGCGGCGAAAATGTAGCCATCCTCCATGAAGTTGCAAGGGCCATGCACGGACGCAATCTTGTGGTTGTGGACCTGACGGTACGCGACCAATGTCCTGCAACCATTGTTGGGGCTTCTGCTACCTTTTCCGCTGGTGACTCGGAGGTTCAACTCCTTGGAGCATGCGGCTAGCCAGACGGCGCTGGTAGTGTCCATATGCATAGCGATCTCGTCGAACACGTCGGCACCGACGTTGCTCCATCCGCCGTACCACCGGTTGGGCCCCGAATCCGCCATCGTATCCCGATGGTTTGGGGGCGAGGCGGATTAATCTATGACTGTTGGGAGGTTTTGGAGGAGAGGGGTGGTGGCCTAGAAGGACCAATGATGTGGGCGAGATAGCGAGGAAAATGAGTGATGCGCGCGTTGGATACGATACCAAATACTGCCGGAGATGAGGAAGACGGTATGGCTCTTTGAACGAGGAGTTTTTTGTGTGTTCCTTCATTGGTCTTCCTCTCTAGGGCTACATCGAGGAGACTTTAATTATTAGCTAGCTAGTGTAGCACGCCAACGTTGTCTAATACTACTGTAGTAGCATCGAGGAAACTTTGCTAGTAGTAATTAGCTAGCTAGTCTAGCACGCCAATGCTGTCTAGTAGAATTAATGCCATATAATCACAATATAAAATTATACTTCTCCATAAAGTAGTAATAGGTAAAGTTGAGAAAATAATTATATTTTCGAGCCGCTTCCATAAAGTATCGTGTGTATATTTGGTTCTTGTACTTCTGCACAACGTTCATTGTGCTAAAGTCTAGTACAATATCAATAGAATCTCCTACTTCCTCCGTTTCAAAATATAAGATGGTTTAGCTTTTGTGAAAAAATGTATCTAGGCCTCTTTTACTACACACTAAAAGTAGTGTGTATGTTCGGAGTGAGCCACACACTAAAAGTCGTCTAGATGCATTCGATTCGCACAAGTTAAAACATTTTATATTATGGAACGGAGTGAGTAGATGCTAGAATGAAAAAGAAGATTCGAGGGTTAGCAATGTTAGAATTTGCTAGTCTTGATACAACGGTTAATGTTGAAAGTTAACTGTACAATATATAGTGGTAGGATAAGATAAGATAAATCTCTATAAAGTATGGTCTTGTCATATCAGCTTAACCAAAGACTAGTGCATGAGGCTATAATCGTTCAAGCCAAGGTTGTTTTCATAGAGTACGACCCTTACACAAGCATTGAGGTGATTGTTCAAGTGTATGGCATGTGGTCCGTAACATCTTGTTGATGCTAAAATTTCCATAATTTCTAAAATAACTCTAGATCGGCAGACTAAAGTGCATTATGCTAAAGGTCCAAAAAAAATATAGTCAAGTTCATACGAGTAAATAAACAAAGTACCGATACAAGGACATGTTTCAAAAGAGAGGAGACCAACAAGTTGAAAGCCGATTGTCGTCGGATTGATGACAAGTACACCATGAGGGGGTCCTCGAGGCGTGCAGAAGAGAGGGATGTGAGATGTACGGTGTTCCGAGACGGTGAGCACACTAGTTTACCCAGTTTCGAATCCGCCGGCTTTGGACGGATCCTACTCCTGCTAGCAATCCAGTAATACGGCAGAGTCGGAATATGGGTTACAAGGGTTCGCCTATGTAAGTTGAAATTGTAGACTATTGGGTGCCCTAAAGGATCTCCCTAGGATGAATTATATAGGTATCCGACCTACGGTTTACAGGAGAGATCTATCCGGCTACGACTAAGAGTCGGTTACAAAGTACATCTTGAACTACAAGTAACACTATGGGCCTATGTCGGTAAGTCTTCTGGGCCTTCCCGTAGCCGGACTGGACTCCGTCTCTTCTCCCTGACCGGGCCGCCCGTGAAGCAAAGCTCTAACCTGAAGTGGGCCCTCCTGGTGAGTGAGGAATTGTGAGGATACCCGGAAAGTATATCCCCAACAGCAGCCGTCGAAAGTCTCCAAGATCCAAAGTCAGATTCATCATCGTCTAGCATGATCTTCGTCTTGCAGAATCTTGAAGGGTTCCTCAAACTTCAAAACAAAAGATACGATCCGGGTCTCAAAAATAAGTTGGACCTATCAGTACGTTATTTGGATTTCCAGCTTGATATTCAAACTAAGCCGGATCTTGGTCTCTGACGTCATCTGACACTGGTCATGGTCAACTCACGTCACGAACAGACATCTCCTGTCAGCACGACCGTTGGTGGGTCCATCGTTCGCGGAACAAAGGCGTCGTTTCAATGTGTGGCGTGTGTACCGTGCCATTGCACAAATCTTGGCGCGGTTCGGTGGTTATAAGGGGTGAGGATTCCCTCATCTCATCTTCTTCACCTATTCTCGTGTCGTTTACTTCTCCTCCAGTTCTCCCACGCACACAGAGCTCCTTTGCCCCCAGAAATTCCCGGCGCCGCCCAACCAAGGTCACCGACGCACCCAGAAATTGGCTTCTACTTCATCTTCTGGTGCAGCAGCGACGGCGGCGACGGCAGTGGCAATGGAAAAGAAAAGCAATCGGCGGGGTCTGGATCCCGTGTGTCCTCGACGACGAGAAGCTCCACAACGTCGAAGAAGAAGGCTCCTCCGCACCGGCGATTGGCGGAGCGGCTTTGGCGAGGCCGTCCCCAACCCTCGCAACGGCGAGCGGGTGCACTTCGACACCCACCTTGACAAAGGATTCTCCTTTCCTCCCTCAGATTTCTTTTCTGAGGTGATAGACCATTATAGTGTTCAACTTCACTATCTCCCCCCATACTCTATCTTAGAGATGAGCGCCTATGTGGCTTTGTGTGAGAGGTATCTCTTCATTAGGCCGATCTCACTCTTTTCTGGTACTTTTTTCATGTCCGGAGAAACTCCATCACCACCGGTAATCCCTATATTACCGGTACTATTAGTCTTTCGGTTAGGCGTGAGCCCATCTATCCTCGGATTCTAGCTAGTGAGTCTGTCAAACAATGGCCGGCCGCCTTTTTCTATCACAAGGGTCCGACTTGGTCCAGTGCTGGGTGGCACGCCGGATGCAGCCTCTCCAACACCACGGCGCCCGACTGATGCATTCCATCACGGCGTCAAAACAAGACTCCCTCCGCATCAGCCCCAAGGCTCTAAAGCCACAGGACTACATAAGCCAAATCAAATGGCTGATAAAGGAGCGGATCGATAGAAAGATTTTGGATTTATCTCTAGACATCCATACAGCGGAAGACCCTGTAGTACTGGTAAACCTTTAGAAGTAAACCCTTTTTATGTGTTTCACCTTTTAAGTTATTTCGCAATACTGAGATTTTATCTTCCTTTCAGCTTACCGTCCTCCCCGAGTCGGAATTGGCTCCTATCGAGGGGTATCCTCCTGAGTTTTCTCAGGAGGAGGAATTGGTCCCACTGCCAGACATCGTGCCCAGGAAGCGCAAAGCTCCGACAGTGGCCATCGGCACAAAGGAAGTGCCAGTTGTGAAGAGGTAACATTCCACACAACTTCCGCCTTTGTACTTTAATCGTAATTTCTTCTGAGATGTAGTGTTCTTCATTCTATTACTTTCTTAGAGCTAAACAACTCATCAAGGGCATGGGGAAGGGGACTATCTCGAAGCCCCTGCGTCAGACTCCTGCCCCTCAACCTTCTGCAACGCCGGTGATTACTCCATCCCCGGTCGTCACAGAAGATCCGGCTCCCTCCATAGGGCCAGCGACCCTTGAGTCGCAAACTGGCGTCACCATGGGTGACTTAGGTTTTGATAAGGGTGAACCCTCTTCGGGTAATGATCCCTCGGCAGAGACCTTTGCTGAAAATCTCCTGATCAATCCGGGACTTGCCAAATTTGGCTTGTCTCGGAAATCTGCGGAGGAAATCCAGTGGTTGGCCCGGCAATGCCTAGAAAGCCGTAATCTATCTTCCGAAGAAGAAGCACAAGAAGCGGAGGACATCAAGTACTCATATCTTCTCGAACAAATTCGCCCTCACGACGAGGGACTAAGAGCTGGTGTGCTTCCACCACCTCCGGTTATACCACTCACCCTCACCGAGAAGGTTACTACTGAGGTGAACATGTGCCTAAGCAAGCTCACACATGAACATCATGTAAGTCGGAATTCCAAATCATGATTTTCCTTTATTATATTGTATATCATATCCTCTATCCCCCAAGCATGAAGTTGGATAGTCAATCTGGGTTTATGCTTCATTAGGATGCCAAAGAATGAACTAGTATAGCCCCCAAGGCTCATGCTGATATTAGCTACAATATTAGCTCGAGTGTTTAGTAGACTTCTGACTCTAGGTATTCTGACTTACAGAAAGTTAATTCACATAACCAGGAATTGTTGAAGAATATCTGCAATAAGAGGAGAGAAATCAAAGCTCTCCGACTTAAAAATGTTGAGCTTAAAGTTTCCAAGGATGAGGCCGAAGGTAAAAATTCCGAGGCTCAAACCTTGTCTTGCGTTTTCATAGTAGAATATTTTTGTTGAACTGTTGTTCTTTTTTGACTTACAGCACTGGTGAAGCAGTCCTGTGCTATGATCGAAGAGGCCGAAAATCTGAAGACCTTGGTGGTGGAAAACAAGGATCTTCGCCAAGAGCTAGACCAGCTTAAGGCGGATCATGAGAAGAGCATTGCTCATGTTCTCGAATCCTCCTCCATGGCCACCGTGGAGCGTGATCGCAAGATTGCACTCCATGAAAAGAAAATCTCGGATCTCAATGATGCGCTATTCACAGAGAAGGACCTTCCCGAGGCGCTCCGGGCTGAACACCGGAGTCTTCGCGAAGAGAAACCAAAGTTGATGACGTCATCTTTGGTATGTTTCCATATTTATGACTTGTCTACATTCTTCGCCTCTTTCCATGTCGGATTTATTTAACCGTTTTGTGTTATATGCATAGGTCCTCTGAACTTGACGATATTGGCATAGGACTCCACCTCAACCGAGCCCCACACCCACCGGCTTACCCAAGTCGGTGATTTGCTTCATGACTTCCGCCAATCCATTGACGATATTGGCGAAGCTCTCAAGGTTCCTTACATGCATAGCATGTCCGACTTTCAGGTGCGGGACAAGGCAAAGGAGATGCCGCAGCTTGTCCGGGATTGGAACATGTCCTACGCGCGATCCGCAGCCCCCAAGCCCCCTCGAGCCTTAGACCCATCAAAATAGAGGGTCCAATATTCCGCCTTAGGTAGGGTCAGATTCTCCTTCGTCTCTGTCCAATCCGCAACAAAGTCGTCAAGGATTTGGGATTTGATTGTTGTCCGAGGTTTCTACTCAATATCAAAAGATGAGAGCTCTATGCCCCATTTGGCGACGCGTCCTATGGCGTCACTGTTGTTGATTATATCTCTCATTGGAGCTGTGCTCACCATGGTAATTGGATGTTCCTGAAAATAGTGTCGTAGCTTACGAGATGCCAAGAACACACCATAACCTAGCTTTTGATAGTGTGGATACTGCTGTTTCGATTCTATCAAGACCTTGTTGACAAAGTAAGTCGGACGCTGTACCAAGTGTTCCTTATTTACTTCCGATCTCTCTACTACCATGGCAATACTGACGACTTTGTTTGTCACAGCAAGATATAGAAACATCGGTTCCTATGGTTCCGGGGCTACAAGGATAGGAGCAGATGAGAGTACTTTTTCAGGTGTTGTAGCGCAGCTTCAGCTTCGTCGGTCCACACAAAATCCATGGTCTTTTTCAGGAGTTTGTATAATGGTGCGGCTCTTTCACCGAGCCGGCTTACAAACCGGCTGACTACAGCAATGCATCCATTTAGTCTTTGTACGTCCTTCAGGCGAGTTGGCCTGGAAATATTGAGGATAGCCTTGATTTTGCCTCGGTTCACCTCTATGCCTCTTTGAGACACGATGGAACCTAACAATTTTCTGGCTGGAATTCCAAAGAAGCATTTCTTTCGATTAAGCATTATGTTTTATTTTCGTAGATTGGCAAACGTTTCCTCTAAGTCAGAAATTAATGTTTCCTTCTTTTTGGACATCACCACAATATCATCCACATATGCATGTACATTGCGTCCGATTTGATCATGGAGGCAACGCTGCATTGTGCGTTGGTACGTAGCTCCTGCGTTCGTCAGCCCAAAGGGCATCGTAACCAAACAGAAGGTTCCGAAGGGGGTTATGAATGAAGTTTTGACTTTGTCAGATTGCTTCATCCAGATTTTGTGATAACCGGAATATGCGTCGAGAAAACAGAGGAGTTCCGAGCCTGCCGTAGAATCGATAACTTGATCAATCCTAGGCAGAGCGAATAGATCTTTGGGGCAAGCCTTGTTCAAGGCATTATAGTAAACACACATCCTTAAATCACTGGTGTCCTTTTTAGGGACCATTACAGGATTGGCCGACCACTCAGTGTGTATGACCTCTTCTATGAATCTGGCTAACTCGAGCGGTGGTAGTTCCTTAGCTATTGCCTTAGCTTTTCATTGCCGAAACATTGTAAGGACTATTTGACGGGTTTAGCATTCGGGTTTACATTTAGAGAGTGCTCGACAAGTTCCCTATGTACTCCGGTCATGTTAGATGGCTGCCATGCAAAGATATCTTGATTTGCTTTGAGGAACTTGACGAGCATGCTTTCCTATGCGCTATCTAGGCCTACGCCTATCTGGGTCACCTTGGAGGGGTCATCGTCCTTCAATGGCGTCTTCTTCGTCTCTTCTGATGCCTTGAACTCCGGATTCAGCTTTGTCACCTCCTTCTTCATTGCGGGCATCTCGGATGGATCTATGCTCTTCTTGATCTCCTGGTACTCCTGGGCGTGCAGCACGACTTCGGCAAAGGCGGCATTTCCATCCTCGCACTCTCGCGCTTTCTTTGGGTCTCCCCTGACGGTGATCACACCGTTGGGACCTAGAATTTTCATCATATTGTAAATGTAACACGAACGAGCCATAAAAGCCTAGTAAGACGAACATCCGAATATAGCGTGGTACGCGCTCTTGAACGGGACCACTTCGAAGGAAAGTGCCTCCGTCTGATAGTTCTTTGGAGTTCCAAAGGTAACATCCAAAGTGATTTCTCCCAGGGAATTTTCTTGTCTTCCTGGGACAACCCCGTGAAAGATCACATAGTTGTAGTTCAGCTGGGTCTCCAAGATCTTCATCTGGCGTAGCGTTTCGACATACAGGATGTTAATGCTACTGCCACCGTCAATGAGAGTCTTGGAGAAACCATAACCGTCAATAAGTGGATTGACAATTAAGGCGTATTTTCCTCGCATGTGCAACTTAGGCGGATGATCGCCGCGGTCAAATGTGATTGCCACTTCCGACCAGTCCAAGAATTGAGGGACAGCCGGAACTGTTACATTGAGCTCATGTAGCACTGCCTTTTTGACCTTTGCTGGTTGAGATCCGAGGAATGTGACATAAGTGTCTTTCTTGGTTGGAAATGTTTTCTCCCCTTCCAGCTTGGGGTTTGAAGCATCAGCTTCCTCCATGTCGGAATCTTCCTTGGTCTGTTTATCCTTTTCGGGATTCTTCCTTTCCTTCTTCCGCTTAGCTTTGTAGCTAGCGGTATCATCTCTCTTAATGTCATCCTTGAAACGACACTCGGCGTTTGTGTGGGACGAGCCCCAATTGGCGTCTAGGTGACGCACACATGGATTATTAGCAATGTCGGCCCAAGATTAGGTTTTTTTGGGTTGCTGGTCTCCTCTACCTTGAACTCTTGACGTCCCAGGACTGCGTCCGTGGCCACCGCCACGTCCTCCTCGTCTTCTAGACTTGCAAGTAGCAGTGACCATTCTCATTTCCGCGTTGGGCTTTTCTTTCGAGGTATTCTTGCGCTTCTAAGCTTGTTGCTTTGGTTGTTTTGCCGACTATGGAATAGCTAAGGCGTAAAGTAATCCCTCTACATCATCGTCAGTATCTGCATACTTGTTCGTTGTTTCTATCATCTCTCCCAAATTAGTGACTTTGTCACACTTCAAGCGATGACGTAGTAAACCAATTGGGAGACCTGCAATGAA
Source organism: Avena eriantha (assembly GCA_910589775.1). NCBI lineage: Eukaryota > Viridiplantae > Streptophyta > Magnoliopsida > Poales > Poaceae > Avena > Avena eriantha. Next base: position 324,741,513 of record OU342744.1, read on the forward strand.
AGCTTCAATTGCAGTTTGGTCATTTACTCCTTCACAAGAGTTCTTGGTGTCGATCCATCGTCCGAGATAATCCCGGCAAGTTTCTCCGGCTTTCTGGGTGCAATGTTGTAGGTCTCCGACCATACAGGGCCTCCGGTATGTGCTTTCGAAATTCCGAAAGAACGCACTTTGCATGTCATACCAGTTGTGGATGGTGTTCTCCGGAAGTTCATTGAGCCATGATTGTGCCGTCTTCCGCAACATAAGTGGGAGATATCAGGTTGCGACCAGGCTGTTTCTGCCTTTGGCGATGCAACAAGCTTGGAAGAAGTCCTATAGCCAAGTATCTAGCCGAGCTATGCTCTCTTAGGCTTGAATATGTCTTGAAATAGCAAATCCTTCCGGGAATCTTGTAGCTCTTATGCGTGGTCAGAAGCACTTTGGCCCACATATATGTCATCATTTGCATAGCTCCGCGCCTCTATATTGGATTTGATCCTGTGCCGTGCATCATTTGGGGATAAAGATCGTCCCGAGTGACGGCTATGGATGCGGTGCCTTGGAGCCGGACTTCGGCTTCTGCCACCACCTCCTCTACCACGGCGCCCTCCTTGACCTCCTTGGGAGCCGTTGTGATGGCTGCTTGGTGGGGAAGGCTGAGCAGCTGGGTTATTTCCGGCTGATCTCCGGCCTCTGTCCGGAGCGTCATTATTCCGGTTCTAGGGAGGGTCTTCATTGTCACGAGCCCCCTGCCGGCTTGACTCGGCATGGTGTCTGTCGTTCCTTCACCCGTCATCCGGACGGCTTGCATTTCTAGGAGGTGGCATTCTTTGTTGGTCCTCCTCCCGACGTTTCTCTTTATCTTCTTCCCTATGGTCCTTTGACTCTCCCCGGGGAGGATTCCTCGGATTCAGTGCAGCAACTGTCTCTTGCTCCGCAACTGGGTTAACGTTACGCTAGTCACATGCATCTTTGTGGTGCTTCCCTGAGGATCCGGTTCTTGAGTAGTTATCTTCCTGACAGTCGGAACGATGGTGCTATTTCGGAACATGTTGGGGTCTTATATCAGCCCATGCCGGATCTGTGCGACATTGGTCAGAATCGGAGACCAGTTTTTGACTTCCGGATAGGGCGAACTTTTGCTGCTCCAGTCCCTTGTTCAGTAGTTTGATTCCCAACTGGATCTGTTCCGGGCCTGGATTAGCCGATACGATTTCTCGATCTGCAGTAGTGTTCTGTACTGCTTTGGATACACCCAATCCCTATTGTTGTCGCATCGAGGCATCCCAAATTCTCCTCCGAAAAGGAATTTGTGAATCTGCGGGAATTTGTCATCATGAGTATGATGTTTCTTGGTCTTCTGATGTTGCCTGGAGTTGTTCTTCCTTGTAGTTGCCATGCGTTTCTTTTCCACCTCAATGTGTTTGGCTTCATCGAGGAGTACTTGGCGATGCACTTCTACGACCTAGGCCCTCTCATCCAGCTCTTCAGCAGTAAGTTCTGCAGCTGTAGGAATATGTGTGGTTGATGCAAGATCGATGAGTTTATGCGCACCTTCAGTGATCACGTGTCCATCCACCGACTCTTCTTTGGGCTCGTCTGGGATAAGTGCTCCATCCTAGTCTTCCTCGTACTCCTCAGCGATCACCTCCTCTGCCGGAGGGTCTTTCGCCGGGGTCTTGTTCTTCTTGTTCTTCTTCTTTGCCCTCTTGGCAGCGCCGGTAGCAAAGACGGCTTTGGGTCCATTTCCCGGAGTCAAGCTCTGATCGGTACTTTCATACATCTGGACCTCGGGATTGTCTCCGATTTCCATGTCATCCTGTGTTTTGGGAGAGTTTTCCCCGGATCCTTCATCCATGGCTTCTTCTTCCTCTGCAACTTTGGAGTTATACTCCTCTTCATATTCCGCGGAGAACTTTCGGAAATCTGCTGACGTCATTGAATCATCCGAGGATGCGGGTACGTCGGTGTTTGTTCCGATCGCTTCCAGCACAGAGTCGGTGCTGTCTCCAACATCGGCAGAGCCGGATCCGGATCCCACATATCCCGTGCCTCCTGAGATAGCTGCGGCTCTCGCGATCGGCTTCCTCGAAACGATTGATGGTCTCGAGAATATCGTCTATGCTTGGATCTTGCATCATCATGCGTCTTAGCATGTATCTCAGGAAAGGCCTGTCTGTCCCGGCGTCATCAGAGCTAGAACCGGTGTTGTTCCTATACTCCTCCTAGATTTCGACTCCAGTAGGTGGGTCGATCAGGGATTCTGTCTCTCCAGGGAGATCCACTCCACATTCAACTTGGACCGCTAGGTCTGCTTCAGGCTCGGATTTCTCGACTATCTCCGCGATTGGTGTGGGCTGAGTGGGATTAGGGTTTTCTGAGATCCAGAACTCTGCCACCTCCGCGGACAAAGGGGACCCAGAAACTTCTTCTGCCTTTATAATCACCGCTGGGGTGGGTGGGACAGGTTCAGCAAAACCGATGTAAACATCGATCTCGCCAAAAGACATAATGGTGTAGGTTGTCACAGCCTCCCTAGTCGAAATCCAGGTCTCGTCGAGAACGATGAGAGGGACATTGCTGGCGTAGAGGATGCGACCGACGATGATAGTCTCGCCGATTCTAATTCTTGCAGATTCCGCTCGGAACCTAGATCCGAAGCTCACTTGCCCCGCGGTGGGTGCCAACTGTCGTCGCATTGATGACAAGTACGCCATGAGGGGGTTCCTAGAGGCGTGCAGAAGAGAGGGGTGTGTGACGTATGGTGTTCCGGGACGATGAGCACACTAGTTTACCCAGGTTCGAATCCGCCGGTTTTGGATGGATCCTACTCCTGCTAGCAATCCAGTAATATGGCAGAGCCGTAATATGGGTTACAAGGGTTCGCCTGTGTAAGTTAAGATTGTAGACTATTGGGTGCCCTAAAGGCTCTCCCTAGAACGGCTTATATAGATATCTGGCCTAGGGTTTACATGAGAGATCTATCCGGCTACGACTAAGAGTTGGTTAAAGAGTACATCTCGAACTACAAGTAACACTATGGGCCTATGTCGGCAAGTCTTTTGGGCCTTCCCGTAGCCGGACTGGACTCTGTCTCTTCTCTCTGACTGGGCCGCCCGTGAAGCAGAGCCTTAACCCGAAGTGGGCCATCCTGGTCAGTGAGGAACTATGAGGATACCCGGAAAGTATATCCCCAACACCGATGACTTCAGACAACCAAACAAAATAAACAGTTCAACATGGTCCAGGACTATTTCTCTACTATTACATATGGATTGCATCATTACGTAATGTGGCAACATGTCTTGTTTCTTAGTTAAGCATGAGGCCGGTTCCAATCAACGGCATTCACAAAGGTTGGTACGAACCAAAGAAGATGCTTCACCATTCCTGTCCAGAAGCGAGGGTTACTAATTCCCTCAAGGACATTGATTTCAGAAGTAACACCAGAGTCTTTACCACTAAGACTCAAGCGGCATAATTCAGGTTGTGCCTCTTTGGAAAGCCATGCTGCAGTTGGTAAGATGTAGACATAGTTGCTTCTCATCATATAACCTGAGGTAAGATCTGCACCACCTACGCGCATGATAATCGGATAGTTCACTCCAAGGAAAACAGAATATGATCCAAGGTCAGCAATCCTTTCCCATGGATTAGCTTGATTAACCTGACTAGTGTTCATTGAGAACACCAAGCAGCCAAACCCGGAAGTATAAGTGGAGATAGTGCGACCACAGTGTACAACACGAGGATGAGCTGCACCAGTACGATGGTGGCAATGACAAGTAAGACAGCTGGAATCCTAAGAAGCGCCAAGCGTACGTATATGAAGAAGTATAGAACCATCTACAAATCTTGCTCACCACCAAAAACCCAAAAAGTACTTGCGCTCGTCTCCAGTAGCATTAAGAAATGAATCCACCAACTTGTCCGCGGTAGCTGGTCGTGCCAAGACCAGCACAAGACCTTCAAAACGTCGTAGAATGTGTTAACTTATGATTCCGGCAGCATGATATAGTGAATCCTACTGAAATTTTTCCTTCCAATTGAACTGCATGCAAAGTAGCTCGAACATAGGAAAAAAACAACGGCCTAGAATCGTACAAAGGAAACAAAGCATTATATAATGGGGAAATTTCCTAGAGAACGGACTCATATTTTTTTGAACAAGATGGGAAATTTTTGGCTCGTTTTGTCTAAAAAGGAAAATAGAATTGACCGGTTCATTTGTAGGGAACTTGCCTAAAACCCGTGCAAATGTAGAAAACATAGGATAGGAAAGACACAGGATTTTACATTTGCATGTCCATTTATACTCCTACATGATTGCGGTTGTGTTGGATTACATTGCACGGAAGAACCATTGAACGAATTCTTTTTAGGAGCTTCAGGTATATCTTAAATTCCTATCGAATTAATTAAAAGACATCCGGAAAAATATACTATGCATAATTCAATCTGATGAATCAAATGACTGCTATAAGAAAAAAGCCTACCGAAAAAATCTATGATTCTACAGTTCATAGAGTCTAAAATAACTACTCGTATTTTCATTTAAACAAAACACTCCCTATGTCAATTCAGTACAATAGCTCAGGCATATGAGTAATTAACCTAGTACACGACATATGAAGGAATAATTACCAGGATGCAGAGGATCCCAAACATGAACGTTGCCATACAGAGCTATGGCGAACACTAGTCCGTCGTGTGTAATTCCATCATTGTAACTGTAAGGGCTCAGGGTGTGGTTAAGAGGAAGTGGAAGAACTGTCCATCCTTCATCACCTCCCTGAAGGATGGCAATTTTGACGTTGAAGACTGCAACAAGCAATAAATCTTTATATCTCCCAGCAACTATGGGAATTTGGCAAATAGCAATCTTCTGCATTATAGCTGGAAGATCATTATCCAACAAGAACGTGGTTGGCTGGTCGGTTGCTTGGAACGACAATGCTGGGAGAGGAATCTTGCAACGAGTGTACACATTCCAAAGCTCCAACTTTCCTCTGAATCTGGCTGTGGTAATCCAATCTTCATTGGCGCCTACCAAATGGCCAGAAGTATAGCATGGTACCATAGCATCGGAGGAGAACCAGTCCAGTAGCGACAGTTTGCTTGGGAGGATATCAATTTTGAAGTAATGCATTAAATCTAGCGGTCCCTTTGTTAGGGGAATGAAGAACACATGGGAGGCCAAATGGCATTGAAGCATCCAGAGTTGCACTAGCTTTCGCAGATTCAAGAAAAAGTTTGGCCGAACTGATTAGGCTGGCGGCGGTGATGACGTCGCATCGGATTATGAGTTCTTCAAAGGGGCCTTCGGTAAACACGTTGTGAAAAAGAGAATATGGTCCAAGGTCAGCAATCCTTTCCCATGGATTAGCTTGATTAACCTGACCCGTGTTCATTGAGAACACCAAGCAGCCAAACCCGGAAGTATAAGTGGAGATAGTGCGACCGCAGTGTACAACATGAGGATGAGCAGCACCAGTACGATGGTGGCAATGACAAGTAAGAAAGCTGGAATCATAAGAAGCACCAAGCATATTTATATGAAGAAGTCTAGAACCATCTGCAGATCTTGCTAACCACCAAAAACCAAAAAAGTAGTTGTGCTCGTCTCCAGTAGCATTAAGAAATGAATCCACCAACTCGTCTGCGGCAGCTGGTCGTGCCAAGACCAGCACAAGACCTTCAAAACATAGTAGAATGTGTTAACTTATGATTCCGGCAGCATGATATAGTGAATCCTACTGAAATTTTTCCTTCCAATTGAACTGCATGCAAAGTAGCTCGAACATAGGAAAAAAACAACGGCGTAGAATCGTACAAAGGAAACGAAGCATTATATAATGGGGAAATTTCCTAGAGAACGGACTCATATTTTTTTGAACAAGATGGGAAATTTTTGGCTCGTTTTGTCTAAAAAGGAAAATAGAATTGACCGGTTCATTTGTAGGGAACTTGCCTAAAACCCGTGCAAATGTAGAAAACATAGGATAGGAAAGACACAGGATTTTACATTTGCATGTCCATTTATACTCCTACATGATTGCGGTTGTGTTGGATTACATTGCACGGAAGAACCATTGAACGAATTCTTTTTAGGAGCTTCAGGTATATCTTAAATTCCTATCGAATTAATTAAAAGACATCCGGAAAAATATACTATGCATAATTCAATCTGATGAATCAAATGACTGCTATAAGAAAAAAGCCTACCGAAAAAATCTATGATTCTACAGTTCATAGAGTCTAAAATAACTACTCGTATTTTCATTTAAACAAAACACTCCCTATGTCAATTCAGTACAATAGCTCAGGCATATGAGTAATTAACCTAGTACACGACATATGAAGGAATAATTACCAGGATGCAGAGGATCCCAAACATGAACGTTGCCATACAGAGCTATGGCGAACACTAGTCCGTCGTGTGTAATTCCATCATTGTAACTGTAAGGGCTCAGGGTGTGGTTAAGAGGAAGTGGAAGAACTGTCCATCCTTCATCACCTCCCTGAAGGATGGCAATTTTGACGTTGAAGACTGCAACAAGCAATAAATCTTTATATCTCCCAGCAACTATGGGAATTTGGCAAATAGCAATCTTCTGCATTATAGCTGGAAGATCATTATCCAACAAGAACGTGGTTGGCTGGTCGGTTGCTTGGAACGACAATGCTGGGAGAGGAATCTTGCAACGAGTGTACACATTCCAAAGCTCCAACTTTCCTCTGAATCTGGCTGTGGTAATCCAATCTTCATTGGCGCCTACCAAATGGCCAGAAGTATAGCATGGTACCATAGCATCGGAGGAGAACCAGTCCAGTAGCGACAGTTTGCTTGGGAGGATATCAATTTTGAAGTAATGCATTAAATCTAGCGGTCCCTTTGTTAGGGGAATGAAGAACACATGGGAGGCCAAATGGCATTGAAGCATCCAGAGTTGCACTAGCTTTCGCAGATTCAAGAAAAAGTTTGGCCGAACTGATTAGGCTGGCGGCAGTGATGACGTCGCATCGGATTATGAGTTCTTCAAAGGGGCCTTCGGTAAACACGTTGTGAAAAAGAGAATATGGTCCAAGGTCAGCAATCCTTTCCCATGGATTAGCTTGATTAACCTGACCCGTGTTCATTGAGAACACCAAGCAGCCAAACCCGGAAGTATAAGTGGAGATAGTGCGACCGCAGTGTACAACATGAGGATGAGCAGCACCAGTACGATGGTGGCAATGACAAGTAAGAAAGCTGGAATCATAAGAAGCACCAAGCATATTTATATGAAGAAGTCTAGAACCATCTGCAGATCTTGCTAACCACCAAAAACCAAAAAAGTAGTTGTGCTCGTCTCCAGTAGCATTAAGAAATGAATCCACCAACTCGTCTGCGGCAGCTGGTCGCGCCAAGACCAGCACAAGACCTTCAAAACATAGTAGAATGTGTTAACTTATGATTCCGGCAGCATGATATAGTGAATCCTACTGAAATTTTTCCTTCCAATTGAACTGCATGCAAAGTAGCTCGAACATAGGAAAAAAACAACGGCCTAGAATCGTACAAAGGAAACGAAGCATTATATAATGGGGAAATTTCCTAGAGAACGGACTCATATTTTTTTGAACAAGATGGGAAATTTTTGGCTCGTTTTGTCTAAAAAGGCAAATAGAATTGACCGGTTCATTTGTAGGGAACTTGCCTAAAACCCGTGCAAATGCAGAAAACATAGGATAGGAAAGACACAGGATTTTAAATTTGCATGTCCATTTATACTCCTACATGATTGCGGTTGTGTTGGATTACATTGCACGGAAGAACCATTGAACGAATTCTTTTTAGGAGCTTCAGGTATATCTTAAATTCCTATCGAATTAATTAAAAGACATCCGGAAAAATATACTATGCATAATTCAATCCGATGAATCAAATGACTGCTATAAGAAAAAAGCCTACCGAAAAAATCTATGATTCTACAGTTCATAGAGTCTAAAATAACTACTCGTATTTTCATTTAAACAAAACACTCCCTATGTCAATTCAGTACAATAGCTCAGGCATATGAGTAATTAACCCAGTACACTACATATGAAGGAATAATTACCAGGATGCAGAGGATCCCAAACATGAACGTTGCCATACAGAGCTATGGCAAACACTAGTCCGTCGTGTGTAATTCCATCATTGTAACTGTAAGGGCTCAGGGTGTGGTTAAGAGGAAGTGGAAGAATTGTCCATCCTTCATCACCTCCCTGAAGGATGGCAATTTTGACGTTGAAGACTGCAACAAGCGAGAAATCTTTATATCTCCTAGCAGCTGTGGGAACTTGGCAAATAGCAATCTTCTGCATTATAGCTAGAAGATCATTATCTAACAAGAACGTGGTTGGCTGGTCGGTTGCTTGGAACGACAATGCTGGGAGAGGAATCTTGCAACGAGTGTACACATTGCAAAGCTCCAACTTGCATCTGAATCTAGCCGTGGTAATCCAATCTCCATTGGCGCATACCCACTGCCCAGAAGTATAGCATGGTACCATAGCATCGGAGGAGAACCAGTCCATCAGCGACAGTTTGCATGGGAGGATATCAATTTTGAAGTAATGCAATAAATCTAGCGGTCCCTTTGTTAGGGGAATGAAGAACACATGGGAGGCCAAATGGCATTGAAGCATCCAGAGTTGCACTAGCTTTCGCAGATTCAAGAAAAAGTTTGGATGAACCGATTAGGCTGGCGGCGGTGATGACGTCGCATCGGATTATGAGTTCTTCAAAGGGGCCTTCGGTAAACACGTCGTGAAAAGAGAATATGGTCCAAGGTCAGCAATCCTTTTCCATGGATTAGCTTGATTAACCTGACCAGTGTTCATTGAGAACACCAAGCAGCCAAACCCGGAAGTATAAGTGGAGATAGTGCGACCACAGTGTACAACATGAGCATGAGCAGCACCAGTATGATGGTGGCAATGACAAGTAAGAAAGCTGGAATCATAAGAAGCGCCAAGCGTATTTATATCAAGAAGTATAGAACCATCTGCAGATCTTGCTAACCACCAAAAACCAAAAAAGTAGTTATGCTTGTCTCCAGTAGCATTAAGAAATGAATCCACCAACTCGTCTGCGGCAGCTAGTCGCGCCAAGACCAGTGCAAGACCTTCGAAAGGTAGTTGAATGCGTTAACTTATGATTCCGGCAGCATGATATAGTGAATCCTACTAAAAAATTTCCTTCCAATTGAACTGCATGCAAAGTAGCTCGAACATAGGAAAAACAACTACGGCCTAGTATCGTACAAAGGAAACAAAGCATTATATAATGGGGAAATTTCCTAGAGAACGGACTCATATTTTTTGAACAAGACGGGCAATTTTTGGCTCGTTTTGTCTAAAAAGGCAAAGAGAATTGACCGGTTCATTTCTAGGGAACTTGCCTAAAACCCATGCAAATGCAGAAAACATAGGATAGGAAAGACACATGATTTTACATTTCCATGTCCATTTATACTCCTACAGGATTGCGGTTGTGTTGGATTACATTGCACGGAAGAACCATTGAACGAATTCTTTTTAGGAGCTTCAGGTATATCTTAAATTCCTATCGAATTAATTAAAAGACATCCGGAAAAATATACTATGCATAATTCAATCCGATGAATCAAATGACTGCTATAAGAAAAAATCCTACCGAAAAAATCTATGATTCTACAGTTCATAGAGTCTAAAATAACTACTCGTATTTTCATTTAAACAAAACACTCCCTATGTCAATTCAGTACAATAGCTCAGGCATATGAGTAATTAACCCAGTACACTACATATGAAGGAATAATTACCAGGATGCAGAGGATCCCAAACATGAATGTTGCCATACAGAGCTATGGCAAACACGAGTCCGTCGTGTGTAATTCCATCATTGTAACTGTAAGGGCTCAGGGTGTGGTTAAGAGGAAGTGGAAGAACTGTCCATCCTTCATCACCTCCCTGAAGGATGGCAATTTTGACGTTGAAGACTGCAACAAGCGAGAAATCTTTATATCTCCCAGCAGCTGTGGGAACTTGGCAAATAGCAATCTTCTGCATTATAGCTAGAAGATCATTATCTAACAAGAACGTGGTTGGCTGGTCGGTTGCTTGGAACGACAATGCTGGGAGAGGAATCTTGCAACGAGTGTACACATTGCAAAGCTCCAACTTGCATCTGAATCTAGCCGTGGTAATCCAATCTCCATTGGCGCATACCCACTGCCCAGAAGTATAGCATGGTACCATAGCATCGGAGGAGAACCAGTCCATCAGCGACAGTTTGCATGGGAGGATATCAATTTTGAAGTAATGCAATAAATCTAGCGGTCCCTTTGTTAGGGGAATGAAGAACACATGGGAGGCCAAATGGCATTGAAGCATCCAGAGTTGCACTAGCTTTCGCAGATTCAAGAAAAAGTTTGGACGAACCGATTAGGCTGGCGGCGGTGATGACGTCGCATCGGATTATGAGTTCTTCAAAGGGGCCTTCGGTAAACACGTCGTGAAAAGAGAATATGGTCCAAGGTCAGCAATCCTTTTCCATGGATTAGCTTGATTAACCTGACCAGTGTTCATTGAGAACACCAAGCAGCCAAACCCGGAAGTATAAGTGGAGATAGTGCGACCACAGTGTACAACATGAGCATGAGCAGCACCAGTATGATGGTGGCAATGACAAGTAAGAAAGCTGGAATCATAAGAAGCTCCAAGCGTATTTATATCAAGAAGTCTAGAACCATCTGCAGATCTTGCTAACCACCAAAAACCAAAAAAGTAGTTATGCTTGTCTCCAGTAGCATTAAGAAATGAATCCACCAACTCGTCTGCGGCAGCTAGTCGCGCCAAGACCAGTGCAAGACCTTCGAAAGGTAGTTGAATGCGTTAACTTATGATTCCGGCAGCATGATATAGTGAATCCTACTAAAAAATTTCCTTCCAATTGAACTGCATGCAAAGTAGCTCGAACATAGGAAAAACAACTACGGCCTAGTATCGTACAAAGGAAACAAAGCATTATATAATGGGGAAATTTCCTAGAGAACGGACTCATATTTTTTGAACAAGACGGGCAATTTTTGGCTCGTTTTGTCTAAAAAGGCAAAGAGAATTGACCGGTTCATTTCTAGGGAACTTGCCTAAAACCCATGCAAATGCAGAAAACATAGGATAGGAAAGACACATGATTTTACATTTCCATGTCCATTTATACTCCTACAGGATTGCGGTTGTGTTGGATTACATTGCACGGAAGAACCATTGAACGAATTCTTTTTAGGAGCTTCGGGTATATCTTAAATTCCTATCGAATTAATTAAAAGACATCCGAAAAATCTACTATGAATAATTCAATCCGATGAATCAAACGACTGTTATAAGAAAAAATCCTACGGAAAAACTATGAATCTACAGTTCATAGAGTCTAAAAGAACTACTCGTACTTTCATTTAAACAAAACACCCCCTATGTCAATTCAGTAAAATAGCTCAGGCATATGAGTAATTGAGCCAATACACTACATATGAAGGAATAATTACCAGGATGCAGAGGATCCCAAACATGAACGTTGCCATATAGAGCTATGGCGAACACCAGTCTGTCGTTTGTAATTCCATCATTGTAACTATAAGGGCTCAATGTGTGGTTAAGAGAAAGTCGAAGAACTGTCCATCCATCATCACCGCCCTGAAGGATGGCAATTCTGACGTTGAAGACTGCAAAAAGCGATAAATCTTTATATCTCCCAGCAACTGTGGAAATTTGGCAAATAGCAATCTTCTGCATTATAGCTGGAAGATCATTATCCAAGAATAACGCTCTTAGCTGGTCGGTTGCTTGGAATGACAATGCTGGGAGAGGAATCTTCCGACAAGTGTACACATTGCAAAGCTCCAACCTTCCTCTGATTCTAGCCGTGGTAATCCAATCTCCACTGGCGCCTACCCACTACCCAGAAGTATAGCATGGTACCATAGCATCGGAGGAGAACCAGTCCAGCAACGACAGTTTGCATGGGAGGATATCAATTTTGAAGTAATGCAAGAAATCTAGCGGTCCCTTTGTTAGGGGAATGAAGAACACATGGGAGGCCAAATGGCATTGAAGCATCCAGAGTTGCACTAGCTTTCGCAGATTCAAGAAAAAGTTTGGACGAACCGATTAGGCTGGCGGCGGTTATGAAGTCGCATCGGATTATGAGTTCTTCAAAGGGGCCTTCGGTAAACACGTTGTGAAAAAGAGAATATGGTCCAAGGTCAGCAATCCTTTCCCATGGATTAGCTTGATTAACCTGACCAGTGTTCATTGAGAACACCAAGCAGCCAAATCTGGAAGTATAAGTAGAGATAGTGCGACCGCAGTGTACAACATGAGGATGAGCAGCACCAGTACGGTGGTGGAAATGACAAGTAAGACAGCTGGAATCGTAAGAAGCGCCAAGCGTATTTATATGAAGAAGTCTAGAACCATCTACAGATCTTGCTAACCACCAAAAACCAAAAAAGTAGTTGTGCTCGTCTCCAGTAGCTTTAAGAAATGAATCCACCAAATCGTCTGCGGCAGCTAGTCGCGCCAAGACCAGCGCAAGACCTTCGAAAGGTAGTAGAATGTGTTACCTTATGATTCCGGCAGCATGATATAGCGAATCCTACTGAAAAATTTCCTTCCAATTGAACTGCATGCAAAGTAGCTCGACATAGGAAAAACAACTACGGCCTAGAATCGTACAAAGGAAACAAAGCATTATATAATAGGGAAATTTCCTAGAGAGCGGACTCATATTTTTTTTGAACGAGACGAGCAATTTTTGGCTCGTTTTGTCTAAAATGGCAATGAGAATTGACCGGTTTATTTGTAGGGAACTTTCCTAAAACCCGTGCAAATGCCGAAAACATAAGATAGGAAAGACACAGGATTTTACATTTGCATGTCCATTTATACTCCTACAGGATTGCGGTTGTGTTGCATTACATTACATGGAAAAACCATTGAACGGATTCTTTTCAAGAGCTTCAAGTATATCTTAAATTCCTATCGAATTAATTAAAAGGCATCCGGAAAATTATACTATGCATAATTCAATCCGATGAATCAAACGAATTCTTTAATAAAAAATCCTACAGAAAAACTAAGATTCTACAGTTCATAGAGTCTAAACTAACTACTCATATTTTCATTTAAACGAAACACTCCCTATGTCAATTTAGTACAATAGCTTGGGCACATGAGTAATTAAGCCAATACACTACATATGAAGGAATAATTACCAGGATGCAAATGATCCCAAACATGAACGTTGCCATACAAAGCTATGGCGAACACCGGTCCGTCGTGTGTAATTCCATCATTGTAACGGTAAGGGCTCAGGGTGTGGTTCAGAGGAAGTGGAAGAACTGTCCATCCATCATCACCGCCCGGAAGGATGGCAATTTTGACGTTGAAGACTGCAACAAGCGAGAAATCTTTATATCTCCCAGCAGCTGTGGGAACTTGGCAAATAGCAATCTTCTGCATTATAGCTAGAAGATCATTATCTAACAAGAACGTGGTTGGCTGGTCGGTTGCTTGGAACGACAATGCTAGGAGAGGAATCTTGCAACGAGTGTACACACTGCAAAGCTCCAACTTGCATCTGAATCTAGCCGTGGTAATCCAATCTCCATTGGCGCATACCCACTGCCCAGAAGTATAGCATGGTACCATAGCATCGGAGGAGAACCAGTCCATCAGCGACAGTTTGCATGGGAGGATATCAATTTTGAAGTAATGCAATAAATCTTGCGGTACCTTTGTTAGGGGAATGAAAAACACATGGGAGTCCAAATGGCATTGAAGTATCCAGAGTTGCACTAGCTTTCGCAGATTCAAGAAAAAGTTTGGATGAACCGATTAGGCTAGCGGCGGTGATGACGTCGCATCGGATTATGAGTTCTTCAAAGGGGCCTTCGGTAAACACGTCGTGAAAAAGAGAATATGGTCCAAGGTTAGCAATCCTTTCCCATGGATTAGCTTGATTAACCTGACCAGTGTTCATTGAGAACACCTAGCAGCCAAACCCGGAAGTATAAGTGGAGATAGTGCGACCGCAGTGTACAACATGAGGATGAGCAGCACAAGTACGATGGTGGAAATGACAAGTAAGAAAGCTGGATCATAAGAAGCGCCAAGCGTATTTATATGAAGAAGTCTAGAACCAACTGTAGATCTTGCTAACCAGCAAAAACCAAAAAAGTAGTTGTGCTCGTCTCCAGTAGCATTAAGAAATGAATCCACCAACTCGTCCGTGGCAGCTGGTCACGCCAAGACCAGCGCAAGACCTTCAAAAGGTAGTAGAATGCGTTAACTTATGATTCCGGTAGCAGGATATAGTGAATCCTACTGAAAAATTTCCTTCTAATTGAACTGCATGCAAAGTAGCTCGAACATAGGAAAAATAACTACGGCCTAGAATCGTACAAACGAAACAAAGCATTATATAATAGGGAAATTTCCTAGAGAGCGGACTCATATTTTTTTGAACAAGACGAGCAATTTTTGGCTCGTTTTGTCTAAAAAGGCAAAGAGAATTGACTGATTCATTTGTAGGGAACTTGCCTAAAACCCGTGCAAATGCAAAAAACATAAGATAGGAAAGACACATGATTTTACATTTGCATGTCCATTTATACTCCTACAGGATTGCGGTTGTGTTGCATTACATTACACGAAAAAACCATTGAACGGATTCTTTTCAGGAGCTTCAAGTATATCTTAAATTCCTATCGAACTAACTAAAAGACATCCGAAAAAATCTACTATGCATAATTCAATCCGATGAATCAAACGACTGCTATAAGAAAAATCCAACGGAAAAACTATGATTCTACAGTTCATAGAATCTAAAATAACTACTCATATTTTCATTTAAACTAAACACTCCCTATGTCAATTCAGTACAATAGCTTGGGCACATGAGTAATTAAGCCAATACACTACATATGAAGGAATAATTACCAGGATGCAGAGGATCCCAAACATGAAGGTTGCCATACAAAGCTATGGCGAACACCACTCCGTCATGTGTAATTCCATCATTGCAACTATAAGGGCTCAGGGTGTGGTTAAGAGGAAGTGGAAGAACTGTCCATCCATCATCACCGCCCTGAAGGATGGCAATTTTGACGTTGAAGACTGCAACAAGTGAAAAATCTTTATATCTCCAAGCAGCTGTGGGAACTTGGCAAATAGCAATCTTCTGCATTATAGCTAGAAGATCATTATCTAACAAGAACGTGGTTGGCTGGTCGGTTGCTTGGAACGACAATGCTGGGAGAGGAATCTTGCAACGAGTGTAGACATTGCAAAGCTCCAACTTGCCTCTGAATCTAGCCGTGGTAATCTAATCTCCATTGGCGCATACCCACTGCCCAGAAGTGTAGCATGGTACCATAGCATTGGAGGAGAACTTGTCCAGTAGCGATAGTTTGCATGGGAGAATATCAATTTTGAAGTAATGCAAGAAATCTAGCGGTCCCTTTGTTGGGGGAATCAAGAACACATGGGAGGCTAAATGGCATTGAAGCATCCAGAGTTGCACTAGGTATCGCATATTCAAGAAAAAGTTTGGACGAACCGATTAGGCTGGCAGCGGTGATGACGTCACATCGGATTATGAGTTCTTCAAAGGGGCCTTCGGTAAACACGTCGTGAAAAAGCTCAGAATCATGCTCACTGTTCTTGCTCGCTGACACCATCGCGAGGCAGCGTCTGTATTTCATTGATTGGGGTTTCGAAAGAGAGGGGGAATCGAGGGTAGAAACTGCCTGAGTGAGACGAGGAAGAGAATCCGAAAGCGACATGGGGCGGCAGCGGCGGTGCGTGGTGCGGAAGGGGAAGACGCCCTGGAGGGGGAGGGGGAATAGGCAAGGGGGAAAGGCTAGATTAATCAACACGAGCGTGCGCTCCTCAGCTGCATTTCAAGGAGACGGTGACCCGCCGACTCCCTAGTACCAGTAGATGTCTAGACGGTCGGAGTAGTTAATTTGGAGGAGACTGTGACCGGCCTGACTCTACTAGACGCCTAGGGTACGCGTTATACTGGACGAGCTCTGTAGTATTTTACTTGCATGGACGAGCTCTATTTTTCTTTTTTCACGGAACGAGATATGTATTAGGGCATCCGCTATGTTGTCCATAAGAAAAAAGTAGTCCTTATGGATGACCACATACATAGTAGAGGTTCACCTAAGCTTGTGGCTTGTCCATAAGAAATATAAAATTATTTACTCTCTCCTCTCTCTCTCTTGCACCTATATACTTTTTGCACACATATGGATCCCAGCTTATAGATAAGTTCACTTTATCAGCCATGGCGTTGAAGTTGCGAAATCTGACACACAACACTATTTAGCATGGGAGGAAAATTTGGCATTAGCTCCATAGCGTTTGTCTTGCCAAATATCCGCATAGTGGGCCCTTACACAGAATAAAACAACATAGTAAAGGGTGTTCTCTCTTCCCATCGCACGAGAGAGAAGAAGTGCACTGCCACATGATCAGACAGAGTAGTACTTGGAATTTGGCATCGGTGCACGGAGTTTCTCTGATTACCTAGTTTCTCAGATTTGGAACTAACCTTGCAACATATGGAACTAGTTCCAAAAGCCAAATATCTATTTTGGAACTAGATTTGGCTATACATTGTGGGTGCCTAGGGCATCCATTATGTTGTCTACCCACAAGCCAAAAAGTAGTCCATAAGCCTATCCATATACATAGTAGAGGTTTACTTTAGTGGAATTTCCTTAAGGGTGACCTACAAGCTTATGGGTTGTCCATAAGCAATAAACAATTATTTTACTTTCTCCTCTCTCTCTTGCATGTGTGTATTTTTAACAAACATGTGGATCCCAGCTTAAGGTGAACTCGACCTTATACATTGTACTAGCTATTTCTATAAGCTATGTGGGTCTCATCTTGTGGCAAAAGTTCACCTTATACAAAGGTGATGTTATAGCTACTTCCACAAGCTGTGTGGGACCAACCTTATGGCAAAAGTTCACCTAGGAAAGCCACTATGTTTTCCATAAGGGTGTCCACAAGCAAAAAGTAGTCCTTATGGATGACCACATATATATACATACTAGAGCTTCACCTTAAGGACATTTTCTTAAGGGTGACCCATAATCTTGTGGCTTGTCCAAGGGCACCCACAATATTGCCATTGCCAAATCTGACATAAAGGTAAATTTGACTTTGGTATATAATATAGCAAGAGCTCCACAATGTACTAGTCACAAATATTTATAATGTGGATCTGCCATCTAGCTAAAACAACACATGAAGCAAATATGGAACTACCCTCACAGTGTATTTGAGGTTTGTGCATAAATTTCATTGTGCTAAACACTATCAATAGAATCTTCTAGATCCCATAATGGAAAAGAAGATACAACCGCTAGCAATGTTTGGATTTGACAATCTTGATTCAACGACCAGTTTTCAAAGTTCTCCATACACCATGTAGTTGTAAGATGTAAGATAAGATGAGAAAAGCGAGGTGAGGGTAATTTATGGGCCCACGCAAGGCATCGTTGTTTATAGAAAATCCCATGTGCTAAAGCTAAAATCTTAGGAATTTGACATGATATGTGAACAACTTATGTCCATGTGCTCATCCAACGTACTTCGAAATGCTCAAGTTGAATCATCACATATAAAATAATTGATGCATATGGATTGTGAAGTGTATAAGAAAAGAATTAAATTTGGTTAGATTTCAGCTAACTTGAAACTAACGATAAAATATTGAGTGAAATGCACACATGTGTAGTTTTAGTTAACTTGAGCATTTGCAAAGGACAGTGTTTAGCCAAGCTAGAACGATATCAATCTACGCCAAAATTCTACATGAACTTTCAAAAGCAATAGAAGTGGTGGAAGGACACCACTTCCAGGCCGGTACTATTTTACTGTCTCAATCGCAAAAAGGCACGATCGGGACAGCTAAACATGTACGAATTTTGTCAAATACGCTCAAATTTGTTTGAAATGGACTGATTTGCACCAGGGATGCATGCTTTGGGATTCATTTTGTCCACTCTGCAAGATATGGTACTAATTTGTACCCCGGGTGCGAGAACTAGGACTAAAATTATGTTTACCACGATCTTTGGCAAGAAACAAGTTATACATATCCTCTAACTTATACTGTAGAAGAAAAGCTAAAGAATTCATAGGACACTAACTTTTTTCTTCCAAACAATAAAATATTAAGGCCTAAATATCGTAAAATTAATTTGTACTAGCTCCACCCTAGAGCTTATTAATTAAGGCTTATATTTTTGTACATGTGTCTTGCCATGTGTACATGTGTGGCCAAGTGTACATGTATTTGTATGTGTCTATGTACGCGAGTGTGGTGTGTGGCCATGTAAATGTATACATGTAGTTGTTTGCGTGTGTGTGTGACGTGTGAGTTACCAAGTATCTGCATGTATGTACATATACATTTCCATATACATGACATGTTTTAGTATGACTATATAAATGAGAGTGAGCTGTGCTACAAACATATAATCCCCCTGACCCATATTTGTTGTCTTAGATTCATCTAGACACGGATGTATCTAGTCAAGTTTTAGTGCTAGATACATCCGTATATATCTAGAGCATGTGCTATTGTGTTCTATGTATGACATACTCGCCCCACCCGTGAGCACACAAAAAAATGCATTACGATTGCTATATCTTATCTTATCTTACCATCTTATTTTATCTTTCCACTATATAGTGTACAAATAACATTGAATATTGACCATTGGATCTAGACTCGCGAATCCCAACATTTCCAGCCATTGGATCATCTTTTCCGTTCTAGCATCTAGAAGATTCTATTGATAGTCTTCAACATAATAAATGCTATGTACAAACCTTAAAGAACACTTCTCCATCATACTAGAATCTTCTCCCTCGTAGCTAATAATCGTTGACTTCTGCATGATCTTATCTTATCTTACCACTATATAGTGTACGAATAACTTTCAATGTTGACCATTGGATCAAGATTCACGAATCCAGCATTTCTAGCCGTTGGATATTCATTTCCATTCTAGCATCTAGAAGATTCTATTGATATATAGTCTTCATCTTAATGAATGCTATGCACAAACCTCAAAACACACTTCTCCATCATACTATAATCTTCTCCCTTGTTTCACTAGACCATGTTATCAAAAATTGAATCTATTCGGTAGAAAATAATCTTTGACTTCTACGTGACATACAAAGTACAAGGACCAAATATACAGCCAAACTTCTTATCTCAAAACACTTCTCTATCATTCTAGAATCTTTCAGACATTTCTATAGACCATGTTGCCAAAATTGGACGTATTAGTATAGCAAACAAACATTTACTTCTACGTTGACTTCAACATGATACAAAGTACAAGAACCAAATATACACCCATACTTTATAGATGTCCATCAAATTTAAAACTTTTTGACCTTAACCTATTATATAATCATATATCATCACTATATATATAGTGTACAAGAACGTTGGATCAAGACTAGCAAATCCCAACACTGCTAAATAGAATTAAGTTGGATCTTCAATCCATTCTAGCATCTGGAAGATTCCCTATTGATTTTCTTTAGTGCACTGAATGTTATGCACAAACTTCAAAACATCCTTCTCGGTAATTCTAGAATCATCTTCGTCAGTTCTCTAGAGCATGTCGAGTACTAGGTAACTAATAGTAGGTTGATTTATACATGATTCAAAGTACAAAGAACCAAAAACATACATGGTACTTTATGGACGTAGCTATTAATTATAATAGGTAAAGCACACAAATTTATAAATTTGATTAACATATATATATATATATATAACTAGTAAATTACACGTGCCCTGCACGTGAGACTTAAATAATATACGTCTGACACATATCATCACTATATAAAATTATAATATAGGTATTGAAGAAAAATATATAAATATGATCAACATCTATAAAAAGTATGGGTGTATATTTGGTTCTTGTACTTTTTACAGTATATATATACATATATATCATGTACAAGTCGTCGATTATTAGCTATCTAAAACTTGAAATTTTTGGTAACATTGTTCAAAGAAATGAGGGAGAATATTCTAGAATGTTGGAGAAGTGTGTTTTGAGTTTTGTGCATAGCATTCATTGTGATAAATACTATCAATAAAATCTTCTAGATGCTAGAATGGAAAACAAGATCCAACGGCTAGAAATGTTGGGATCTGCAAGTCTTGATCTAACGGTCAATATTCAAAGTTATTCGTACATTATATAGTGGTAAGATAAGATAAGAAGTATGGGTGTATATTTGGTTCTTGTACTTTGTATCATCATGTAGAAGTCAAAGATTGTTTGCTATCTGACATTTGAAATTTTTGGTAACACGGTCAAGAGAAACGAGGGAGAAGATTCTAGTATGATGGAGAAGTGTGTTTTGAGGTTTGTGCATAGAATTCATTATGCTAAAGACTATCAATAGAATCTTCTAGATGCTAGGGGCTTGTTTGATTCGTAGGATAGGAAAAGCATAGGAATAGGAAAAACATAGGATTACAACGTCATGCCCACTTTAATCCTATAGGAACCCATATATATATATATATATAAGACATATTCATACTACTCCTGGGTGTAACTACACCCACGTGGGTTTCACACGATCTAGATAGTATTTATCATAACAAAGAGTATGTACGCGTAGTATAAAGTATTATAAGACTATTTGGTAGTATATATACTATTTTTAAGGTAGTATGTATAAGTTTTTTACATACTTTTATTTTACGTACAAATATGAAGGGTATTTTAGAAATATAGTGCATACTATGGCTCCATTTGCATTTTTTTAACGTAACTTGATTTGAAGTATGTTAGATATTGTATATAAACATACTCAAACCAATAAAGTATCATATATACTTTCGTATGGAGTATATGAGACGTGGGTGTAACTACACCCAGGAGTAAGAAGGATTTTTCCTATATATATATATATATATATGCAAGAACGTTTGTTTGATTCCATCGAAGGAAAAAAAGGATTCTAAGAAAGAGGTTTGGGCGTGGATTGATGTTAGATTTCCTATGCAATCTTGTGCAAAGGATTTCCTAGGAAAATTTCCTATAGGAATCCATAATCATACAAATCAAACAACCATTATAGAAAAAATTCTTATAGGATTTAATCCTATAAATTTTCCATGTAAATCCTCTGAATCAAACATGATGGCCTAGAATGGAAAAAAAGATCCAACGGCTGGAAATGTTGGGATTCACGAGTCTTGATCCAACGGTCAACATTCAAAGTTATTTGTACACTATAAAAAAAGTGGTAAGATAATGGAAATATGAGATAGTGGTAAGATATACTACTCTTGTTGCTCCAGGTCACACCCCGAGAAGAAGAAGCACACACACACACACAAAGAGAGACTCACAAAGATTGCTCTTGAAGTTATACTATGAAACTATTTTGAAGGTGTACATTGTGGGTCAATATCTTGAAAATCACCGAGATTTCTGAATGACTCAATATCATGACATATAAGAAATTGCATGCTTGCAACTCTTACACAGATTAAAAAATGAAAGGATATAATGGAAAATGAATAAATGAAAAGGGTCTGCATGACATCCTCTCATTTGTAGTACCAGCCATGAAAAATGGTAAACATGAGATTTGAAACATTCGAAAAATTCATAGTCACATTAGATATGGCCTGAACACTCGAGGGGTTTCTCGAGGAGAATGACCGATTTTGTCATGGCCATATCTACATCATAGTTCATGATAATCTTCCCATATTTGGTAGATGGGTGTGTCTTGCCATGGTATATAATAATGCTGAGGTTGTAGTTTTGATCTAGTATTAGGAAAACCATGTTCAAATTTCCCAGTTGTATCTTTAGGGTCCATGTTGTAAAAGTATAGGTCCCAGATGTATTGTGGTTTTCTTTTTAGACCACTATGTAATTTTCATGCCCACCATTGGATTTTAACGCGCACGTTCTTCGTACTTCAGGGTAGATTCCTCTTTAGAAAGAAAAAGAAAAAGTTCTGAGTGACCAGAATTATTTTGCGCACGAATATTTTGGATCTGAATGCCCTAGACCCAATTTATAGAAAAAAGGACTATTATGCAAAACTTGAGTAGTCCGTACTTCTACTGAACCAGGGGCACCAAATAATAACCCCAAAGCTACCAAAGAAAAAAAGGAAGAAAAAAACGAAGAGCAAGAAGATATTATTAACGGCAGGCAACGCGAGAGCAGCGAAAGAGTTGAAGGATGGTTTTGCATGACTGTCGACATGCACAATTTTGGTTTTGCATTGTTCATATTTGACGTCTAGGCAGACAATGTAAATATACCTCTCCATGAGCAACGATAGGAGTCTACACTCAATGTTACGTCACTACAACAGGACAGAGCTTAAGTAACACAATACTCTAACAGACGAGTCGATGTGTTACACGAAAAATTGGAGTAACACATGACTTGTGTTACAAGCGTATATAGTAACACATATACAGAGTAAGATCTGAAAAGGTGTTACGAGGATATTGTTGTAGTAACACGTAAGTTTGTGTTACTTGCAATGAGTTACAAATGATAGGATTAAGTAACACAAGATCTTGTTTTGGTACTCTGTTACTATAGGGAATAAGCTAGGAAAAAATCGATGCCATATTTTATATTAATGGGAGAAGTAAAAAACGGATTGAACCAAACACCAAGCTTTCATAACCACTTGAGCTAACCATCAGAGTAAGGAACCGATAGTCACTTAAAGCTATATTTTCTTCATTTAACCAATGCTTTTGGACATTGGGCGACGAGCGAGGCCTAGAGTAAACTATCTGGTATGTCTTTTTTCCTCACCAACTGGGCCAAATGGCCAGAAATCTAGGTTGTCCGGATAGTAAGAGAGAGGCAATAGAAAGAAAAACGCGGGCTCTATAGGAGTTTCAGCCCGAGGAATTGGAGAGAGTTCTGAAAATATTTTATTTTTTGTAAAAAAACGAAAATAGAAGATGAACTATAAAAATCAAAGAATATTCTTGTATACATATCTTAATATCCAAATACAAATAACCATAATATTAAAAAAAACAGAAAATGAAAAGTAAAGCCTCACAATCACCTTCAATACACCACCACACCTTCACATCATAATTTGAGTAATTTCACCGTATTTTGGTACAACCTGTAATTGAAATGACACCAAAAGTTATTTTGTTCCCTTCATCGAAATATAGTACGCCGTCCATCTCAAAATAGATGCCTTTTGTTTGTCAAAATTTGAACATAATCGTGACGCGACAAGCAGTCCACCACAAGGTCGACAAATCAAACAAGGAAGGACATCGACTACCAGGTAGTAGTTGGTCGGAACAACAACCAATATGAGGGGGTCTGCCGGCCTCCACTGGCGAGGCGGTCACCGATCGGACATAGTAGGCAAGGCCAATCATGCCCAGATCAGGCCCACACTAGCTTAGATCCCGCTGCCACACTACAATGCCATGGCCACCACCGCCATCCACCCGCACCCCCGTGTAGCCCCATACAAGCGCCCATCCCCACCAAGACCTCGCCGCAATGTCTTCCCACATATGGACCACCAGGCTGAGGTCGCTGCATTGCCAGAAGCCACCACGCTGCCGTGAGGACAAACACCGCCGGCATCCAGATTCACCTTCACAGTGCAAGGCCGCCACGTCACCGAAAACCATGCCGATGTGCCCCTCGCTGAGCAAGCCGCCCACCACGGCCCGCGTCGTCGCCTCTTCATGCGCTTGGGGGATTAGAGGCCCCATCGCTGGGGCTTCACCTGGCGGCGCGCATGGGACAGAGGTGGCTAGGGTTCTCCGTGTCGCCCATAGGAAGGACGCAGGAGGAAAAATGTGATAACTATAACCCCCCCCCCCCCCCCACACACACACACCCCACACACACACAGAGTATACTACTGCCTCCGTCCGGAAAGAAATGACATGAATTTGTCTACATTCAAATGAATCTATACACTAAAAGGTGTCTAGACATATACGAATTTTGACAAATGCAAGCCACTTATTTCTGGACGGAAGGAGTATTAAGATTTAGAACGAAAAACTAATCGAGTAATTCCACTATTAATGTTGCATACCATCTCGGGTTGTTATGATGCATAAGTCCATATAAAATCATCAGCGTAGCACACCACAGATCAAGGCTATGGCAAATATTCATTTTTCCCTCGTAGAATTTTCTTCATGCTTCTTTCAACCTTACGACCTCTAATCTTGGTGCGCCACAAACCACAGTTGGTTTGTGACCAATTACATCATGACATGCTACATGCACTTGCTTTTTGCACCGTGCAAGACCTGCACGTATCTTGGTGCTAATGGTTTGGTCGGTTTTGCTACTAATTGAAACTTACCATGCTGTTTTTTCTCCCTGCGATTCTGCGATGCACCGATGTCCCTAAGGCTCTCTCTCTCGCTATGGCACTCTGATCTGGATTGGGATCCTCCCGCGCACCAAGAACCGTAGCAACCCCAAATCCTCCTGTGCCGATCTCTCCTCCTTCCGGCCGCATGGTCCTTCTCTCGTCATCTGCCTCTAGCGGCAGCCAACCTCCACGAACCGCACCACCTCCGAGCCATCCCTAACAGTTCCAATCTCCTCCATCGTCAGCCGCCGCGGCCGCCTCCACACGGGCAAGCCACGGACCCGAGGGGCCTTCCGCGTCGACATCCGGCTCGGGCCTACGCTCTTCCTCAAATCGGTCCTCACCAATGCCGTCCCCACCTCCCATTATCCAGGATATGCTCATGCATTCGCCTCGCTGCTCGCCCTCAGAGCAGATCCAACCAACATCTCGGATGGGCCTTGCAGGGAGGAACATGAGCCGGTTCTCTCCGACATCAACATCGCTTCAATCGGTGAGATACTCTCCTTCTCCATGACGTAAGACCGCGTCGTCTTTACATGGTTGCCGGAGCAGGTGACATGGCGGGCAACAAGCCGACAATATAAACAGTGTCTGCAAGATGGGCGAAGCAGATCTGGGAAGGACCTTGTCATCAGGACTCTTCTTCCCCGCTAACCATCTGAGGTGAGCAAAACTGAACAGACCTAAATTTTTGCATGCTCTGAATTTGCAAGTCAAGTTTTTTGCATGCTCTGAATTTACAACAGTTACTTAAGGTTAGAAGTCAAGTTTTGCATGCTCTGAATTTGCAAGTTGCTGTAGTGTTCTATCTCAAATTATTTCCAAGGTTGTAGTTTGAAATAATCCTCGTGTATTTTTGGTTGTACAACACAAATTTCCTTGCATAAACTTGGTTCATCTATCTGCATATATAGTGCAGGTCAATCTTGCTTTGTTTAATGCCAGGAGTTCTAGATTGAGTCGATTATAGGCTAGACAAGCTAGTCATTTCATTGTTGTCTGGTTCATTGCTGCAGTGTTCTTGGTGGAGCTTTTAGTAGTACTTCTGTAGTAGTATTTAGGATGTAACCATATTCTAGAGGAAAGATTCAGACGTTTTACTGCCGTGAGCCTTTCCTTGAAGTAGTTTGGTTAATACATGGTAAAATATTTGTCAAGCGACATCAATGTTTTCTAGAGAAGTAGAAATTTATTTTTTTCTTCGGCCAAATAATTTCTTGTAATTATCTCCTATTATTCCAAGAAGAGCAACTAATGCATATGCCAGATCGTGAGTACTGATGGACAGGGAGAACAATGCTTCTATGGATTACCATCACTCTGGTGAGATTTCTATCCGTCCTTTTCCATTTAAGATCTCATCTAAATCAAGTTTGCTATGCGGTTTAGAATAAAGTAGTTCAGTTAATGCATAAACCTGTATTTTTTCACACAGTGATGCTCATATGTGCCACCATGTTCTTGTAGACCATTTATCTTATTCAAGATTGAGCATGTGCTATTCTTTCTATGTACAAAGCAAAGTCTTCACTATTACGCAATTTCTATATGCTTTCTAATCAAACGTCTACATGCCCATACGTTTAGTTTTACACACTCGACATGATTAGCCGCAGGCAAAAGAAATAGTATGCTATAGATGAAATCAGAAGTTTAAGGGCGGCACCTAGAACCCGGGGCCTATGCTATCAAATATGTACTATAAAACTGTCAATAACAAAAAATATGGTAAAACAATGAAACACAAGTGTACACATGTAGAGGATGTGAATAATGTGATATTCCATAACTCATGGTCACCAAACTGCATGTATTTAGCTTGATAGTTCCGTGTCATGTGAACTATTAATTCTATATAAACAATGATTTTCTTAAGTTTATGTAACTAAACATTTACTTCCACTTTTGCAGATACTTTGGTGTTGTCTCTCTTGAGGTGATTAACCAAGGAATCAAGTATTTTCTGTTTCAGCTAAAACATTGTGATGTTGGCATTCTACATGAGCCGTCAAGTTCTCTATTCTTGTTGTGACTCTGCCATATTATTATGGTTGCAACTGTATCAAGTTGTTGTTTATCTCCCTTTGATGTAAATATAAATGTGATTTGCTAATATTCTATGTTTATGTATTTTGTGTTGAAATGTAATTGGTGATATTTTATGAGCTCGAAATTTGAATTGGGCCATCTAAAATGAATAAAAATGAAGAGCTGGACATACACTTCTATGGAAACATGTTTGTTAGACTCCATTGGAAAGGTGGACTAAAATTGAATGTCCATGAATATGAATTAATGAAACTGAAACAAGAAGATATATGCCATGTGATTAGAAAAATTCCACGTAACTACAAGGAAGCTACCACATAGATTGCCTTGTCACTACATCTGGCAACCATGAAGAAAATGTCATTGGAGTATTGTGTTACATTATTTAGATAAATGTGTTACTAGAGCTACAAGAGTGTGTTACCAGTTGTGTTACTAGTAGTAGCAGTAGTGATATTACACCTAAAAAAATATGTTATTACACCTAAAAAAATGTCATTAAAATTCTGTTATTAGCTTATCTAGTAACATGTATGACGCATGTTACTAGTCGAAAAGTTGTAACACAATTTTTAACATATAGGAACAATTATTGCGTGACAGTGGACACCTCTTAGTAACATGGCCTAACGTAACACATGTCAATATGTGTTACTACACTTCCTAGTAACACCATTTTGGACCTACAGTAACACAAGTACGTGTTACCAAAGCTATGTCCTGTTGTAGTGCGTGTAAGTTTCGTCGTTTTTTCCTACTTTCTAAATGTTACATTAAACTACCATCATTTCCAATGATGCATGAAACGACCAAAAAAGTGTTGTGACCTTTTTTTAGTATCTAAAACCATTTTCATTGTTAATAATTATTTTTTACCATTTTATAGAGCATTCCATAAAACGAAACAATGTTTTCACCATCAGGGGAAATGTTTCCATTACATGAAAAAAAATATTGTCTTTATCATCAAGAATATATAGCACAAGAAATGAATTCCAACACAATAACCATATGCAATGACCTGATGTGTATAAACCTTAGTGACTTAATGTATGCCTTTGTTCTCTATGAAGACTGTTGGTTAATAAAAACATAATGTTTGGTAAACCCACATGTGATCTGTCCATATAAATGACACAGTGATAGTAACCATGGAGAATCGTCATACGTCTTCCCTTCTCCTTTTTTGCGAAAAGGATCCTGGCATTAAAAGAAACATCGAATAGTACAAAGCACCTCAACAAAAACTAAAAATTACATTGAAATCCTTGAGATGCCCTTCGTCTTCAACCTCAGTTGCCCGTGCCACGAGGAGCAATGGTACCTGCCAGATTGACATGTTTTTTTGCAAAGCTGTCGAGGATATCCCTGCGACGGGGGCTGGCGGCCGTGCGGGCGTTGGTCACGCCCGACATGCCCTAGAATACACACTTCTCAAGGAGGTCGATGAAGAGGTCCAGCTCGTCATGCTAGGCAAGACGTTGTGCGATAACAAATACCTCCATGTAGACGTCCGCTAGTGCGGCGGGCAAAGCCTTGGAAAGCTTCAAGGCCATCAGTGCGTGGAACAGATCGTCTCCAGAGAGACAAGCCAGGGAAGTGGAGCGCGGCAACAACCTGGGGAGGAACACCTGGACCAAAATTTGGGGCTAAAAGTAAGTTCCAAATAGGTTAGATGAATGAATTCCCTAGAAGAAAACAATATCGCTGCCGGTAGCATGCATTGTGGCAAACATACCTGTTGGGTATGCGTCACGGTGCATGGCCTGAAGGTGGGCAGTGAGGTCGTCCATCGTCCTATGATGACGCCGAAGCTGGTGAGGAAAGAGTCCACCGTCTTCTTGAGCCAGGCTGCGAAGATGGCGTCAGAATGGGTGCGTGCCACGGCGCGTGCCAGCACGTCACGGAGGCGCTGCAAAGAGTCGACATGGGTGTGGGCGTCCCTGGCTTTATCTATCAGACGGATGGCGCTCTCCCTCACAACCTCCATCTTTCCTTCTCTCTCTCTCTAGATATCGCTCTGTGGCAGACTCCACCGCTGCCCAATCTAGGTACTTTTGTACTCTTGCTTTTTAAAGTGTAGTTCATATATATAGTAGTACTACGGAGTAGTACTAGTAGTAGTACTCGTACAAGTAATCAACGGTAGAAAGCTAATACCACAGGTATAGTTGACCTTCAAGTATTAAGTGCCTACCTAACCAAGCCTGCATGCTTATCTTGGTCATAGTGTAAAGTAAGTAGTAGTAACATGCATATGTTACTAGTCAGTTACTACCTCCATAGTGGAAAATAACATAGGTGTGGTATCATGCACAGTCTCATTTATTGCAATGTAGACTCATTTTGTCTTGAAATGTATGGTAACATAGCTAGTTACCACAAGCCTCTCTCTGATCATTTAATTGCGTGCCATATCATCTAAATGCTTAGTTGGCAATACAAGTAGGACTAGGTCACTCTCACTATGACTAGCCTTAACATGGAGTACTAGTACTACCTGTTCAAAAAAATATGTACTCCCTCCATTTCAAAATACAAGATGTTTTAGTACAGTGAAAAGAGTGTATCTAGACTGCTTTTAGTGTATATGTTCAATCTAAATGAACATATACACCAAAAGCGGTCTACGTGCTCCCTTTTCAAAAAACTAAAACATCTATTTTAGAATGGAGGGAGTACTAGCTAGTACTACTATTTTGTGGGTACCAAGACGTGGCCTTGAAAATCGATGAGAAAATCTTGGGAACATTATTAGAGCTAGCTTCTTAACTGCATTGTAATTCTCTTCCCATTGGTTTTTTTTTCCTTCACTCTCTACCGCATGCAGAGAGAAATGGTATATGGCAGAAATTAGGGGCTTCAATAACTAGGGTTCTAGAAATTACTCCCCTCATCTCATTGCATTTTACTACTCCTCGTATTCTGTACCTCGTGTTAGGAACCAATCGCAGCTTTGCTCTTGAAGTTATACTATGAAACTATTTTGAAGGTGTATATTGTGGGTCAATATCTTGAAAATCGCCGAGATTTATGAATGGCTCAATATCTTGATATATATGAATTTTCATGCTGGCAACTCTTACACAGATTGAAAAACGAAAGGATATAAAGGAAAATGAATAAACGAAAAGGGTCTGCATGACATCCTCTCGTTTGCAGTACCAGCCATGAAAAAATGGTAAACATGAGATTTAAAACATTTGAAAAAGTCGTAGTCATATTAGATATGGCCTGAACACTCGATGGTTTCTCGAGCGAAACGACCGATTAGGTCATGGCCATATCTACATCATAGTTCATGATAATGTTCCCATATTTGGTAGATGGGTGTGCCTTGCCATGGTATACAATAATGCTGGGGTGGTATTTCGAACTAGTATTAGGAAAAACATGTTCAAATTTCCGAGTTGTATCTTTAGGGTCCATGTTATTAAAGTATAGGTCCCAGATGTATTTTGGTTTTCTTTTTGGACCACTATGTAATTTTCATGCCCACCATTGGATTTTAACACGCACGTTCTTGGTACTTCAGGGAAGATTCCTCATTAGAAAGAAAAAGAAAAAGTTCCCAATGACCGGAATTATTTTACGCACAAATATTTTGGATCTGAATGACCCAGAACCAAATTTCAGAAAAAAAAAGGACTATTGTGCAAAACTCGAGTAGTCCGTACTTCTACTGAACCAGGGGCACGAGAAAATTAACCCCAAAGGTAAGAAAAAAACGAAGAGCAAGAAGAGATTATTAACGTAGAAGAACCAAATATACACCCATACTTTATAGATGTTGATCAAATTTATATTTTTCCACTTTACCTATTATAATTTTATATAGTGATGATATGTCAGGCATCTATTATCTGAGCCTCACGTGTAACTTACTAGTAGTAGTAGAGAGAATACAACCTACTGTGCTATGAAATTTTAGGGGTGGTGAAATGATGGTTCTAGAACATGCCAGAGTTTTCTCTACGTACTATTCAACATGAATCCAACTACTTTGAACCATTGGATCTAACAACCCAATGGTTAGGATTGGTTCTATGGATCCAATTCAAAACTTCTCTATTCTTATCTTATTTTATCTTACCACTATATAGTGTACGAATAACTTTGAACATTGACTATTGGATCAAGACTCGCGAACCCCAACATTTATAGCCGTTGGATCCTCTTTTCCATTCTAGTATCTAGAAGATTCTACTTTTTTGAATGGTCTAGAGTATTCTATTGATAGTCTTCATCCCAATGAATGTTATGCACAAAACTCAAAACACACTTCTCCATCATTCTAGAGTCGTCTCCCTAGCTCGTTTCTCTAAACCATGTGTTACCAAAAATTTCATGTTTTAGTAGATAGCTAATAATCATTTACTTCTACATGATCTTACCACGATATAGTGTACGGACAACTTTGAATCTTGACTGCTGGATCAAGACTAGCAAATCCCAAAATTTCCAAACATTGGATCTTCTTTTCCATTCTAGAATCTAGAAGATTCTATTGATAGTCTTCACCACAATGAATGCTATGCACAAAACTCAAAACACACTTCTCCATCATTCTAGAATCTTATTCCTCATTTCTCTAGACCATATTACCAAAATTTTAAAGTTTTAGATCGCTAATAATCACTGACTTCTACATGATATGCAAAGTACAAGAACGAAATATACACCTGAGAAGATTATTCTACTCCCTCCGATCCAAATTATTAGTCTCAGATTTGTCTAGATTCGGTTGTATCTAGTCATGTTTTATTGTTGGATACATCTGGATCTAGACAAATCTGAGAACAATAATTTGGATCGAAGGAAGTAGAATGATAGAGTAGTGTTTTTTGAGGTTTGTTCATTGCATTCATTGTGCTAAATATGTACTATCCATAATATATTCTAGTAGAGATGCTATCTAGTAGAATGGAAAGGAAGATCCAACGACTAGCAATGTTGGGATTCACGAGTCTTGATCCAATGATCAATATAATCGAAGTTATTCATACACTGTATAGTGGTAAGATAAGATAAGATAAACAATAGTATTTTCTAGAGATGATGTGACAATGGAATAGTAGATCCAATGGCTGGCAATGTTGGGATTCACGAGTTTTGATCCAACCAATCAATATTAAAAGTTATTCGCAAAAAATATAGTGGTAAGATACAATAAGAAAGACTATCAATTGTATCTACTAGATGCCATGATGGAAAAGAAGATCCAACCGGTTGGCAATGTTGGGATTCATGAGTATTGATCCAATGGAGAAAATTCTACGTTATTCGTACATTATAGTGGGTAAAATAATGTACTATCCATAGTGTATCTTCTGTTTAGATGCTAGCTAGATTGGACTAGTAAAAGGCACGTGACACACATGTATATATTGTATGAAATGTGATTTAGCAAACATTAAGTTGTTAATATTAACCAATAGTCTTGTTAGAGAAAAAGGCATATGTTAATTCTATTAATAATATCTATCTACACACATTGAGAATACATCCTACTATGTTACGATTTTTTGGGGGGGGTTACATGGTGGAGTATGCTCTATGGGTACTGTTCAACACGAATGCAGCTGCTCTGAACCATTGGATCTAATAGCCCAGTCGTCAGGATTGGTGCTACTAATAATAACTATCTACACATATTCAGAATATAGCCTACTCTGCTATGAAATTTAGTAAGTGGTGGTGTTGACATGATGGTTCTGGAACATGGTGGAGTTTGCTCTATGTATGTACTAGCTGTTCAACACAAATCCAGCTGCTCTGAACCATTGGATCTAACATCCCAACAGTCAAGATTTGTGCTATGGATCCAATTCAAAACTTCTCTATTATAGTGGAAGAATAAAATAAGATAACACTGTATAGTGTACGATACAAATAACTTTGAACTTTGACAGCTGGATCTAGACTCGTGAATCCTAACATTGCTAATTAACCGTTGGATCTACAATCCGTTCTACTGCCTCCGTCTAGAAATAGAAGAAATTTTAGCTTTGTGAAACGAATGTATCTAGATGTATTTTAGTCTATAGGCCAACATCTTGATACATTTGTTTTACAAAGGTAAAATGTCTTATACTTGTGAACGAGGGAGCAGCATCTAGAAGATTCTATTGATAGTCTTCAGCACAATGAACGCTATGCACAAATCTCAAAACACACTTTTCAATAATTCTAGAATCTTCTCTAGAGCATGTGGAGTATGAGGTAGGAGTAGCTAGGTTGATTTCTACATGATACAGTACATAGTAGAAGAACCAAATATACACCTGATACTTTATGGATGTGGCTTGAAATTAAAATTATTTTTTGATCATCACCTATCCCGTGCAAGGCACGTTCAACTTTATAGTGGATGTTCAGACCATGTTGGGAGTGACAACTGCTTACGGTTGTCTCTTCGATTTCTATGTAAAGTACTGTATCTGAATGGAAATGGTGTTTTACTCGCGTGGAGACCAGGAGGCCACCTCTCACGGACTTGACCTTCTTCCTCCTCCTCTTCGTGACTATAGCTCCTCTCTACCAGATTGCTTTGCCTGTTTTCATTCCTTTTTGTTGTTCTATTTCACCCGCATGACCGGGAACAAGTCCCGCCACAGAAGGGCCCGTCCCGCGACGGTGAAGCTGGCGGTAGAGAAGAAGTCGGATTGCCTTTCTGCCATTATGTTGTTACTGGTACCAGGCAATGCGATGATCAAAGGGTCCCAATCAAATCCCTCGGCTGCAGGAGCGAGGTCTTCAACTCAAGGTTCTTCGAAGCCGCCGCAACCAGGGATAGATACCTTCAGGTAAATCTCCGTTCTTGCGCAACTTTCCTTGTCTTTGACCGTTTCTTTATTTCTCGTTTACCTAAAAAAGCACGTTCTTCATCAATGGTGTTTTTAGGTCGCGCGGTCTTCGAATTCCATCAGCACTCCTGCCGGCAGAATCATCTTCACCATCGCCGATGGAGACTGATACCTTTAGGTAAATCTCCATGCTTGGGCAACTTTCCATGTCTTTGACCGTTTCTTGATTCGCTCATTTGCCTATTAGTACATTTATTCTCAATGTTGTTTTAGGTCGGGCGGACTTCGCATTCCCATGGCACTCCTACCTGCAGAATCATCTTCACCATCGCTAATGGAGGCTGATCGGTACAGCCACAAGGTAATAAATCATTCAAATTGTGATTCCGTGTCTCTCTTCCTTGATAGTTCTCTAGGTACACATCTGAATTTACGCTCCCTATTCATCTAATAGAATAATGGCTTTGAGATCGAGTTTATGGTGAAAAAGGTGATGGCGATTTCTGTGCACTAGACTTTAATCCAAACTCGCCGCTGACAAGGTCAGGCTTAGCCTGCTCAGGAATCTCGCGATGGAATACTTGATTGAGTGTGACAAGCTGAAGCGGTGGAACATCGGCTTGATGGAGATGCTGGGCATAAGCTTCGAACAAATCCAGGACCTCGAGGACCAGAGGGAAAAACTCCTAGCCGAGCTGGCAAAGATGAAGCGTGAAACTGTTGTTGATCTCCATAAATGAGTCGGCACGTGGAAGACCTTAGTTAGTACTCCATCTGTTTTCACAATATGAGCCTATTTATAGAGCTAAAATAGCTTACAAAAAGGCTTATATATTATGGAACGGAGGGACTAGTTGATGATCAGATATATAGATTGCGATATTGCGCCAGTAAATTTAAAAACCTTTATTACTAGTATGAATGTATGATCGTGTACTTGCTGGTAAAATATTTGGTTATTTGGTGAATGTGATATGCATCAGCATCACCAGCCACAATGTTGCCAGAGCCAATTTTGGGTGTGATTATCTTTCCTACTGTACTATAGTAGTAATTAGTAGTTATTATCGCTTCCGTGCAGAGCGGTAGCTACCTTTCCGTTGTTGTCATGCTGCATCTCACCAACTTCACTTGCTCAAAGCATCGATTCTTCTTTACTCCAAAAAGAGACTTCATTCTTCCGCCATCTTCGGTTTTGGTCCTGCTGATGGCAGTCATAGCAGTATCCCATTGATGGTGACTTTAGATCAGGACCCCAACTTTTTCTCTATACAGCTGTAGTGTAGTATAATCATTGCGCCAATGCTTACAGGGGAAGGAAGAGGTAACTGGTGGGGATCCCTCCTAAACATATGTACACTCTCCACAATTTATACATTGAAGGGATAACCACTTTTATAGTCATTTAAAAGAGTTTCGAGTGATTTTGTCAAATTAATTTGACCTTTAACTTGATGTGTGCTATTTGGTCGACAATTAGAAAACACTATTTAGTTATTTAGTAGTAGTATATAGATTCTTCCAATTTTTGACTAACTTGTGACATCTGTTTTGATATGAAGGGAGTAGGATTATGCGTTAGCTAAAGACATGGCCTTTATTCTGCATAGTGTCAACCTAGTGGGATAATTCTCTCCTGAGGAGAGAGTCCTACACATTAAAAGGTGTCTAGATATAATCGTTTCACAAAAGCTAAAACATCTTATATTTTGGAATAAAGGGAGTACACGGGATCTAATAAAGAGGGGAGAGAGATATATATATGAGTAAAAACATGAGAGCTGCAAGAACAAGATGATGAATGGATATTCTATCAATGGTCTTCCAAACAATTTTTCACCCTATTACGGCAAAATGCAACAAATCCATGAAAAATGAAAAAAACGTGTGTATTAGTTTTTATGTGACAACGACTTTGCCCCTTGTGCCCTGGCACACACCCCGAAAATATGTGGCATTTCTTGGACCGACTCAACTGCAGCGAGTCCGTCGCAAAAGAAAAAGGAAACTATAGAAAAAGGAAACGATGTCGTGAAACTAGGTTAAACTTTCTTATCTTATCTTATTACTACTATATAGTGTACGAATAACTTTGAATGTTGACCACTCGATGAAGACTGGCAAATCGCAACATATCTAACCTCTGGATCTTTACCATTCTAGCATCTAGAAGATTCAATGGATAGTCTTTAGCACAATGAACGCTATGCTAAAACTTCAAAACACAATTCTCCGCCATTCTAGAATCTTCTCTGTCATTTCTCTAAGCATGTTACATGTTTTTTGAGTATTATTATGTACCAAGAACCAAGTATACACCTAATAATTTATGGATATGATGTGGCTCAAAATTCTTTAATAGTATTTTGAGATTTACCTATTATAATTTTATAAGTCATGACATGTCTTCCTTTCCATCTCATAGCTAGAGATGACATGATAGTCTTTTATTTGAGTGTCATGTTTGTTTTTTTGAAATGGGGATATCGCAACCTATGCACTCAAAGGATGCACAAATCCCTTTTATTAAAAACAAGTATTGAGTATAGTTTATGGGTCAGATCAGGTTGATACAAACACCAACCATGTGAACAAAGTTAAAGGTCTCACAAGAGAAAGCACACATCTCACGTGCAAATTATTATGCAAATACTTACTTCAAGAACATAATTTGACCGTAAATCTAGTCAAAAATATATAATTATATTTAATATTTTTTAACCAATCTATTTATATTCGAAAGACGATTCCAATGGTACAATTATGGTGACATACAATTCATAAATTGGTGACCAAATTTATGGTCAAATTATGTTCTTCGAGTACGTATTTGTCTAATGAATTGGAATGGAGGTAGTATACAAACTTCCTAGGCAAATCCTTTGAATCAAACGGACCCTAGAGTAGGAGTGCTTGAAGTAGAGGCCCTACTCATGACTGCGCATACCTTTTTGCAGTAGGGACTACACGGAGTCTGCACTTGGGAAAGACTACTGGTGCACTTCCTCTAGCTCGGCTCCTGGCTAGTGTAGCAATAATCATAGAGTAGATATCGCCAATTTTTTTGGCGGGTTCATCTCGTTCTAAACTAAGATCACCAAAATTTGAATGACATTGGCGGGTTTTTATTTGAACTACCCAACACGACGCAATTCAAAAGTTTCGAACCTACCACCGGCACCCTTGTGATACATAAAAAACATGCCGTATCCCACAACTCTCACTCAACCTCAGAGCTAGAGCATCTCCCACGAACGTGGCCTTGCACTATCGTCCCTCCCCACCACCACTGCCTCCTCACTAGGTACCGTTGTGACCGAAGGCACCACTCCCTTGTTTAGCAAGACGGAGCGGCTTCCCCACGCCGACGACCACCACGCCGGAGCATGCACAGCGTCACCGGCAAACACGGTACGGTCGCTGCAAAGTCCCATCTGCTTCACGGACTCCCTGGTCTCCGGCACCGGAGAGATGGACAAACGACGCCCCCCACCCCCGTTCGAACACACCAAAGCGAAACATAAACTCGTCTCCTCCCCATATGAATGTTGTTGCACACTTTATGCTTCCTTTCGTTATGCACCTTATTACTATCAAAAGTACTTCGTCGTTTGTTGTAGTGTATTGCATCTTGATCATATACTCGATCATTACTAAAGTTTGCTAGAGCCTTTATTACCATTGTTATGAAGCTCCTCTGACATCTGTGGCATATCTCCTAAAATGATTCTAGTTGGGGCGTACAGGTTTATAGATAGCACAGCTGGTATACGTCAACTCTAGGTCTCTAGCTGACGTCCTAAGATGAATTTGTATGTCATGGCTCCTTGTTTAGAGTATAAGTAGGCAGACCCTGCTAGTTATGCTAGCAGTATTATAGTCAAGCCTGCAGGTTAGTCGATTGTATTGGAAATTTATGTGTTTTCTTCTCACTCAGGGTTACATATGATTAGAGTACTCATAGCAGAAGTACTGTACTAGAGTTGTGATGGGAATCATTGCTTTTTGAGCCATCAACCTCTGCAAGAACTCCTAATAATTTCTTATTTTTTCACACGACTCCATGATAAATCTGAAAAGCTATTTGCTTTCAGTGCAGGAAACATAGTCAGAACAAGTTCTCAGACTCTACTTAATCTAGTTGAAAATGACAACCAGGAAAAAAAAGACAGTAATGCAAAACATCAACATAAAAAATTTCATCCTAATCCCGCACCAGTTGGTCTAGTTGCACTGGAGGCTGCAAATAAAAAAATACACATCCCACAGTAGCTAGTAGCCCATCCGGTTACCTAGGAAGAATTGGCAGCAGAACCAGTTTCAACAGCAGTTTCTCATCAATGAACTGGTTATGATCTCCCAACGACCTTTAGTACTGACAGAGACATATACTGTCCTCCCTTGGAAATGAGATTGACACCAAATTTGTTATATGTTCAGAGACTAGTAGTGGCATGCCCTTTTATATGTAATATGTATACATTGATATTTTGATGTAAATTTTTTTAGTTGCACTACGACGAAGATTAACAAGGGGGCCGACGATGGGAAAAAATCTTGAGCAGATGCTTGAAATAACTAAATCAAGACTTCCGAT
The DNA here is from genome assembly GCA_910589775.1 of Avena eriantha. Classification (NCBI taxonomy): domain Eukaryota; kingdom Viridiplantae; phylum Streptophyta; class Magnoliopsida; order Poales; family Poaceae; genus Avena; species Avena eriantha. The sequence continues at coordinate 324,779,442 of OU342744.1, forward strand.
CACATCTATAGCAGGATTTAAAAGGCCACTGGATCCACATGAATCTGCTTATATTGCATGGATCACATGCGTTTACGTGAGAAATGATATTCCCATTTTGCCCTCATGGAAACACCACCGAATACCCCTGAGCATTTTGAAGGTTTACTGAAGAAGTTACATGTAAGTCCTCTGTCTGTTGGACATACTCCATTGCTCTGTCCCTTGTATTCTTAGCTTGTCGTTTGGTATATATGCTACTCATTGTTGTCTACAGAGATTTTTCATGTTCAATGAGAATAGAGAGGAAGTAAAGGTTGTTCTCAAAAGCATATTCTCCGTATGTTTGTGCCAACAGCGCCACAGGCTAAAGAAGCAACACTTCTCTGGCAAGTGTTTTAAGGATGTTATAAGAACGTCTCATGTGGATCACATGACTGATGATATGTGGGGTGATCTTCTCCACCATTGGCTTGATCAAAAGAATGAGGTATGCTTTGAGAAGACCGAGACTAGATCACATTGTCAATTCGTATTTATGCATGTGTTTTACAAGTCTCATTTTGTAGTCCATCGCTCAAAGGAACTGTTCCAGCCGTAATAAAGTACGAGTACTAAGTCGCACAGGATCCCACAGCATAATTGGGCACTGCCAATTGGTAAGGACCTGTTGTTCTGTATTGTATATTTTAAATAAGTATGTAATTGATGTTGTGGAATCTGTATGCATCTTATCTTTCAACCTCTGTTCCACCATGTGATGCAATTTATTTTTGCCCGTCCAAATGCAGACGAAGGCTAATAGGGATCCAAAAAAACAGTTGATTATGCTGGAGAAATTTGAGGGATGCCAGACGGATAGATATGGTGTCATTGTAAAGAAAGTTGTTGTAAGTCTGCTTTGCATTTTGTGATGTTGCACTTGAAGTGATTTGTACGTATAAGTTTGATATGCAACCTTGCTTGGACTGCTTCTCAGTTTTGTTTTCATTTTACTTCATAGTTTGCAAATAAAGTCAATTTTAGTTATGAATTGTACAAACAATTGCCATATCATGCACCTCACGGTGTTTACACAAGAAGCCAAATTTTTAGTCTTGTTAGTAAATGACATCAAAAAAAGATACACGACAAAAGATCTTTTTACTTAAGTGTATAAGATGCCTTATCAGCACTGTTAGTTATAGCAGTTCATGCACATGTTAAACTCTCTGCATGTTTCTCTGTAGTAACTTCACTTCGCTCACACATGTCTATCAACTGAAAACATTCCAGGCTGAATTGAAAGAGGAGCTGGCAAATCCTGAGAAAGACTATTTAGTAAAAACTCCAATAGAATATGTGGATTTATTTTACAAGGTACTACAATGCGGTGCTATAGCCAAGAATATGTTGCTGTGTAATGCTGGGTTCCCAGCGAGCTCGTCAAATTCCAAGTTCAAGTTCAAGTCCAACTCCAAGGCCATTTCTTTGTATATTCAAGTTCTAGAGAAACAACTCCAAGATGAACAATCATTATCATCTGCCCTAAGTGTATACAATGAACGTTTGATCGCAAAGTTAGAAGAAATTTTAATTCTGATGGAGCACTCTATAAAAAATAAGGACAAAGTCATGAAGATGCTCAGCATTTGTGGTTGGGCACTAACAGCTGAGGTTAGTCCATTTGTCGTGAAATGGAACCTAAAGCTAAAAGTATTTGTTAATGCACTAGTCCGCACTTGTTATGAACTTGGGTTGTTTCCTTGTTGCGACATGTCTTTCATTTTTATGGTGGATGCACCAATATGTACTAGTGTGATATAGTATATTATGTTACAAGTGCTGCTATCCTGGATCATTGATCATAAGGTTCAGGTTCTCCAAACAATGCCTTAGCCCTTTGTTCCACACCATATTCATACACGTCATGTGATAAATGGAAATACATTTTTGAATCCGAGCTCAACATCTTCTTTCACGTCTGAATGGACTGATGAACAGATGGAGTACGACCTGCAAAAAAATACCTTATATAGTTTTTCAGTTCTATTAGTTGGAGTAATCACATTCAAAACTATACTGGAGCCGCAAATCCTCCCGCCGTCCCCCGTAATATTTTTGAATCCGAGATCATGGTATCCAATTTTATAACCCTCCATCCAGAAAAAGGCTACTTTGAGCAAGGTCCTGGATTATCTGATGATGTGACCAGGCCTTGGATTCATGAACAGAGGGAAGTACGGTCTACAAGCAATTATTACTTGGATTGTCACAAAATTCAAATTCTGAATCGAGAGGCAAAATATCCCGCCTACATGAAATATTTGGGCCTCATGTTTAATCTTTCATATACTGCGAAATTCCGTTTGACCTATCATACTGATGACCAATGGTGATTGTGAATTTGCTAGGTTGGGTGGTGGGGTTCGCTCGTAATTTTTGTTACTAGGGCTATAGCCAAATTCAAAATCTTAATCGAGTGTAAAAGCCTATAGCCCAAACAATTTCGCAGATGGAGTCAACATTATTTTTTCTATGGGAATATTTTTTTATTTCTAAAAATAGGGAGTAGCATTTTTTTCAAATTATTACTTGTACTCTAGCCAAATTCAAAATCTTAGTTGAGAGGCAAAATTTACAATGTTCTGCGCAATTATGTAATGGATGCTCATTTCATGTGACTCTCGGCCTTCAATTCCTGACTAGATAGCGTACTAGTCTATAACTATCTTTTTTCTATTATTACTTTGCCGCTAGCCAAATTCAAAATCGTAAAATCGAGCGGCAAGATCCCAACCAACTCATATGCATTTCGCGCCCCTCCGTTTCAAACATTTTTAGCCAAAATCTCCCACCGATAGAGTACCATTTTTCTAGTATTACTTCGACTCTTGCCAAATTCAAAATATCAATCGAGCGGAAAAATCACACACCAACCTTGAAGCATTTCCCGCCCCACCGTTTCAAAATCATTGAACAAAATCTTTGACCGGGGAGTACCATTTTTATCTTATTATTATTTGTCTTGTCGCCATATTCAAAATCTCTATCGAGCGGCAAAACGCACACCAACCTTGAGAATTTCCCGCCCCACCGTTTCAAAAACTTTGAGGCAAAATATCCCATCATGAAGTACCATTTTTCTATTACAGTATTATTATTTCTCAAGTAACCAAATTCAAAATCTCAATCAGGCGGCAAATTCACATACCGACCGTGAAGCATTTCCCGCCCTGCCGTTTCAAAACATTGAGGCAAAATCTCCCACAATGGAGAATCAATTTTCTATAACTATTATTTGTTTGGTAGCCAAATTCAAAATCTCGGTCGAGCGGCAAAATCATAGACCGACCTTGAAGCATTTCCCGCCCCACCGTTTCAAAAACTTTCATGCAAAATCTCCCACTGGGGGATTACCATTTTTATATTATTAGCCAAATTAAAAATTTCAATCGAGCGGCAAAACAAGAGACCGACTTTGAAGCATTTTGCGCCCCTCCGTTTCAAAAACTTTTGACGTTAAAATTCCTTTTCTACCCATTAATTGTTTCGATGCCCTATGGCACGCTAAAGTCGGTAGCTTGGGGGCACAATCATAATTATTTTTCGGTTCACCTCCATAGACCCGATTCGCATAGTTTTTCTACCTGGCCCTCCCAAAATCCCAGGCCTCTCTCCCACGCCCTCACCTCCACGACCACCGCGTGCACCGCCTGGCGGCAATTCCATGGCTGTCGGAGCCGCTTCATCGATACCCACCCCATCGGATCTAGTTCACCGGGTCTCTCTGCCGCTCCACCAGAGTTGTGGTCTCGCTGACCGTGCCTATGGTGTTGTCGACCACCCACGCTCTGCTTCCTCGCTGCCAAAAGCTACCCAACCGCAGCACCCTCAGTGACCTAGGTGTCAGTCGCACACTACCGATGATGCTTAGTCGCCTCTCCGACCAAGGTAACCAGATCTCCCACCCCTTTTTGTGTTGTCAGCGCTATTGCAGGTTCAAGCCTGTCGCGGTGAACTGCATTTTGGTAATCGTGCTAGTACGAACAATAGTACATACAAGTCACTGGGCACGCCTGTTCTTCGTGCTAGTACATACAAGTTCATTAGACATGTTGGTTTGCATTCGCTTCTCTACAAATATCAAGTCATGCACATGTCTGTTATTTTGTCACGCACATGTTCTTATCTTAGCTGCTCCGTACACCAGTAAATGCATGCTATTGTGTAGTTCTTGCAAAATGTAATGTCAGTGGAAAATATTAGTGTGGATTCCCTGCTAAGTAGTTACTGACTCTATCTGGTTATTCGTGAGCTAAGTTCCTGCTATCATTTCCTCCCTAGCATCGTTCTGCTATCATGTGGTACCTGTTCAAACTCTTTGTAGTTCGATTATAATTTTGTTGTTTCCATTTGGTTCTTCAAAAGATGCAACACTAACTATTTTCGTTTTCTTTGCGTAGAGCTCAAAAAGGCAGCACTGAACATGTTGGTTTGCACAGCCTACAGGTCCACTGGTGATGCCATTATATATTTTCTGTATCTGGTGGTGGTTCGTCCTAATCAACGACATAATTTTTCTTTACTGTATATTTCATTCGTGTTTTCCATTCCTGCTCAACAAGTTCTGGTATGATGCGGTTATAACTTCTATGTGGTTCATTCTTATCTATGATAGTAACTGCATGCCATTGTGTAGCTCACCGCAAATTCTGAGTCACCCAATGTCTCTTGCATTCCAGGAGATACCACTGCTTCCATATATATTTGCTGAAATGACCTGGCTAGTTTATACTGAAATTCTAAGAAACACTTTGTTTGATTGCTCATTTCATTGTTGGCATACTTGTCTAATGCATGTTTGTCATGTTCTACAGGTTCACAAGCCACACCATTATATCTCATATCTGATTCTGGTTCGTCCTAAGCAACAACATGACTATCCTCTATTATATAGTTCATTCATGGTTTGCATTCCTGCTCTACAAGTTTGTATTATGCAGTTATTATTCCTATATGGTTCATTCTTAGCTATGATTAGTTTGTCTTCGTTGCTGTATTAACTTGTTATTAGTTAGTTTCAGACTACAATTATTGCTATCGCCACCAAAGAGGGGACTGCAAGATCATATCTCAAGGTGGTTTTCCAATGTATCGGTCACACTCAAAGGGAGATGCACTTGATGGATTGAGAAAGCAAATTGAGGACTCCGCTATCAACTTGATTGGCAACTGAAGTGCTGAATTTTCTTTCCCTTTTCTTCATATTTTGTAATATTTTTAAGAAGTTTGTACCTGATGTAACATCTAGATAACTCGCATAGGCCTTGTAGGCATTTAGTTGACGCCGTCCACACATGGCGGTACCATAACTGCGCCAGCCAGGTCGACCAGGTTTCAGAATTACCGAAACAGTAACGGTAACTGGCCAAAATAGGAACATGACAAAATAGTGCCATACCAAAACAGCAACGGTAACTGGCCAAAACAGTAATAGGCCGAAGCAGTAATAGCCGAAACAGTAACAATCCTAAACAATAATAGGACTAGATAGCAATAGGCCTAAACAGTAACAAGGCGAAATAGTAATAGGCCAAAAACAGTAACATGCAAAACAGTAGCTGGCCAAAACACCAGCACACCAGAACAGTGGCAAGCCAACATCATAATGGGCCAGAATACTAACATGCTAGAACAGTAATAGGCCTGAATAGTAACAGGCCAGAACAGGGGCAACCAACACAGTAATGGGCCAGAATAGTAAAGGGCCACAACAGTAACGGACATGAATAGTAGACGGCCAGAACAGTAACGAGCCAGAATAGTAAAAGTCCAGAACAGTATCGGACCTTCTCAAAAGTGGGCCGTTCGTAGGCGGCCCATGACGAGCTGTGAGAACAGTGACAGTCTGACCATGGTCTTTAACAATATCGGGCCTACTTGACGCAACCTATTAATGGGTCGCACAGTATACGAAAAGTGTGGGATTTTGTAGGCCGAAACAGTAACGGTCCGGACATTAGCAGGCTACTGCTGGCCACATCTTTGGGCCCATTTCAAACATTGTCGGACGAAACTGTAACGGGTCATAATCTTATTGGGCTCTCTTGATGGGCCGACCCATTAATTATGAGAAGGCCTTGGCTGGGCCTGGCTTCTACCATGGTTTCTGTGGTCGTTAACGGTGGTAACTGGTCGTTAACGGTGTTTGCCACATGGCATTTTGCATGACGTCGGCAGTCAACGTGGCTGTTGAACAAATCTACAACGGAACAAGTTTTCGTGGATGAAGGGTGCGATCCGCCACGGTCAGGAAAAACCGTGGTAGATTCTTTTGTGACGGGGCTTTTACCACGATGGGCATCCGTCGTAGAAGACTTTTTAGCCACGAAAAACGGGCCTTCAACCACGAAAAACGGGCTTTTCTTGTAGTGACATGCGATGATTCGAGTGGTGGTTTAGGAAAAGAACACACATGCAATGGCACAGGTGGATCCATGTGGTTTAGGAAAAGGAACACACAAGCAATGACACTGGTGGTTTATGAAAATAACACACATGCAAATGACTGGTGGATCCATGTGTTTTATGAAAAGGACACACATGCAATGACACAGGTGAATCTACGTGGTTTATGAAAAGAAGACACATGCAATGACTCTAGTGGTGGTTTATGAAAAGAACAAACATGCAATGACTCTAGTTGTGGTTTATGAAATGGACACACATGCAATGATACTGGTGGATCCTAGTGGTTTATTAAAAATAACACACATGCAATGACACTGGTGGATCCAGGTGGTTTATGAAAAAGAACACACAAGCAATGACTCTAATGGTGGTTTAGGAAAAGAACGCACATGCAATGATATGCAATGACTCTGGTGGATGAATGTGGTTTAGGAAAGGAACACACATGCAATGACACTGGTGGTGGTTTAAGAAAAAAACATGCAATGACACTAGTGGATCCATGTGGTTTAGGAAAGGAACACACATGCAATAACACTGGTGGATCCATGTGGTTTAGGAAAGGAACACACACGCAATGACACTGACAGTGGTTTATGAAAAGAACACACGTGCAAATGACTCTGGTGGGTCCATGTGGTTTAGGAAAGGAACACAAATGCAATGACACTTGTGGTGGTTTATGAAAAGAACACACATCCAAATGAATCTGGTGGATCCAAGTGGTTTATGAAAAGAACAAACATGCAATGATACTAGTTGTGGTTTATGAAAAGAACACACATGCAATGACTCTGGTGGATCCAGGTGGTTTAGGAAAGGAACACACATGCAATGTCTCTAGTGGTGGTTTACGAAAAGGAAACACATGCAACGACTCTGCTGGTGGTTTATGAAAAGAACACACATGCAATGACTCTAGTTGTGGTTTATGAAAAGGACACACATGCAACGACTCTGCTGGTGGTTTATGAAAAGAACAAATATGCAATGACTCTAGTTGTGGTTTACAAAAAGGAAACACATGCAACGACTCTGCTGGTGGTTTATGAAAAGAACACACATGCAATGACTCTAGTTGTGGTTTACAAAAAGGAAACACATGCAACGACTCTGCTGGTGGTTTATGAAAAGAACACACATGCAATGACTCTAGTTGTGGTTTACAAAAAGGAAACACATGCAACGAATCTGCTGGTGGTTTATGAAAAGAACAAATATGCAATGACTCTAGTTGTGGTTTATGAAAAGGACACACATGCAATGACATTGGTGGATCCATGTGATTTATGAAAAGAAAACACATGCAATGACTGTAGTTGTGGTTTATGAAAAGGACACACATGCAATAACACTGGTCGATCCAGGCAGTTTATAAAAAAGAACACACATGCAATGACTCTAGTGGTCGTTTAGGAAAATAACACACATGCAATGACATGCAATGGCACTGGTGGATCCATTTGGTTTAGTAAAGGAACATAGATACAATGACATTGGTGGTGGTTTATGAAAATAACACACATGCAAATGACAAAGGTGGATCCATGTGGGTTAGTAAAATAACAAGCATGCAATGACACTAGTGGTTGTTTAGCAAAATAACACACATGCAATGACTCTGGTTGTGGTTTAGGAGAAGAACACACATGCAATTACACTGGTGGATCCAGGTAGTTTATGAAAAATAACACACATGGAATGACTCTAGTGGTGGTTTAGGAAAGAACACTAATGCAATGTCATTGGTGGATCCATGTGGTTTAGGAAAGGAACACACATGCAATAACACTATTGGTGGTTAATGAAAAGAACACACATGCAAATGACTCTGGTGGATCCATGTGGTTTATGAAAAGGATAAACATGCAATGGCATTGGTGGATCCATGTGGTTTATGAAAACAACACACATGCAATGACTCAAGTGGTGGTTTATGAAAAGAACAAACATGCAATGACTCTAGTTGTGGTTTATGAAATTTACACACATGCAGTGACACTGGTGGATCCAGGTGGTTTATGAAAAAGAACACACATACAATGACTCTAGTGGTGGTTTAGGAAAACAACACACATGGAATGACACTGGTGGATCCAGGTGGTTTATGAAAAATAACACACATGCAATGACTCTAGTGATGGTTTAGGAAAAGAACACACATGCAATGACTCTGGTGGATCCATGTGGTTTAGGAAAGGAACACTCATGCAATGACACTAGTGGTGGTTTATGAAAAGAACACACATGCAATGACACTGGTGGATCAATGTGGTTTAGGAAAGGAACATACATGCAGTGATAACGGTGGTGGTTTACGAAAAGAACACACATGCAAATGACACTGGTGGATCCATGTGGTTTAGTAAAGGAACACACATGCAAAGACACTAGTGGTGGTTTATGAAAACAACACACATGCAAATGACTCTAGTGGATCCAAGTGGTTTATGGAAAGAACAAACATGCAATGACACTAGTTGTGGTTTAGGAAAAGAACACACATGCAATTACTCTAGTGGTGGTTTATGAAAAGGACACACATGTAATGACTCTGGTGGTGGTTTATGAAAAGAACACACATGCAATGACATTGGTGGATCCAGGTGGTTTATGAAAAGTACACACATGCATTGACACTAGTGGTGGTTTATGAAAAGGACACACATGAAATGAGACTAGTGGATCCAGGCAGTTTATGAAAAAGAACACACACGCAATGACTCTAGTAGTGGTTTAGGAAAATAACACACATGCAATGACATGCAATGGCACTGGTGGATCCATGTGGTTTTGTAAAGCAACACATATGCAATGACATTGGTGGTGGTTTATGAAAAGAACACACATGCAAACGACATTGGTGGATCCATGTGGTTTAGTAAAATAACAAGCATGCAATGCCACTAGTTGTGGTTTAGGTAAATAACACACATGCAATGACTCTGGTTGTGGTTTAGAAAAAGAACACACATGCAAGGATAGTGGTGGATCCAGGTAGTTTATGAAAAAGAACACACATGCAATGACTCTAGTGGTGGTTTAGGAAAGAACATACATGCAAATGACACTTGTGGATCCATGCGGTTTAGGAAAGGAACACACATGCACAAACACTGGTGGTGGTTTATGAAAAGAACACACATGCAAATAACTCTGGTGGATCCAAGTGGTTTATGAAAAGAACAAACATGCAATGAGACTAGTTGTGGTTTAGGAAAAGAACACACATGCAATGACTCTGGTGGATCCAGGTGGTTTAGGAAAGGAACACACATGCAATGACTCTACTGGTGGTTTAGGAAAGATAACTCATCCAATGGCATTGGTGGATCCATGTGGTTTAGGAAAGGAACACACATGCAATGACACTGGTGGTGGTTTATGAAAAGAACGCACATGCAATGGACTCTGGTGGATCCATGTGGTTTATGAAAATGACACACATGCAATGGCACTGGTGGATCCATGTGATTTATGAAAAGAACACACATGCAATGATTCTAGTGGTGGTTTATGAAAAGAACAAACATGCAATGACTCTAGTTGTGGTTTATGAAATGGACACACATGCAATGACACCGGTGGATCCAGGTGGTTTATGAAAAAGAACACACATGCAATGACTCTAGTGGTGGTTTAGGAAAAGAACACACATGGAATGACACTGGTGGATCCAGGTGGTTTATGAAAAATAACACACACGCAATGACTCTAGTGGTGGTTTAGGAAAAGAACACACATGCAATGACATTCAATGACTCTGATGGATCCATTTGGTTTAGGAAAGGAACACACATGCAATGACACTAGTGGTGGTTTATGAAAATAACACACATGCAATGACACTAGTGGATCAATGTGGTTTAGGAAAGGAGCATACATGCAGTGACAATGGTGGTGGCTTATGAAAAGAACACACATCCAAATGACGCTGGTGGATCCATGTGGTTTAGGAAAGGAACACACATGCAAAGACACTGGTGGTGGTTTATGAAAAGAACACACATGCAAATGACTCTGGTGGATCCAAATGGTTTATGAAAAGAACAAACATGCAATGCCACTAGTTGTGGTTTAGGAAAATAACACACATGCAATGACACTGGTGGATCCAGGTGGTTTAGGAAAGGAACACACATGCAATTACTCTAGTGGTGGTTTACGACAAGGACACACATGTAATGACATGAGTAGTTGTTTATGAAAAGAACACACATGCAATGACATTGGTGGATCCAGGTGGCTGATGAACAGAACACACATGCAATGACTCTAGTGGTGGTTTATGAAAAGGACACACATGCAATGACACTGGTGGATCCAGGCTGTTTATGAAAAAGAACACACATGCAATGACTCTAGTAGTGGTTTAGGAAAATAACACACATGCAATGACATGCAATGGCACTGGTGGATCCATGTGGTTTTGTAAAGCAACACATATGCAATGACATTGGTGGTGGTTTATGAAAAGAACACACATGCAAACGACACTGGTGGATCCATGTGGTTTAGTAAAATAACAAGCATGCAATGCCACTAGTTGTGGTTTAGGTAAATAACACACATGCAATGACTCTGGTTGTGGTTTAGAAAAAGAACACACATGCAAGGATAGTGGTGGATCCAGGTAGTTTATGAAAAAGAACACACATGCAATGACTCTAGTGGTGGTTTAGGAAAGAACATACATGCAAATGACACTTGTGGATCCATGCGGTTTAGGAAAGGAACACACATGCACAAACACTGGTGGTGGTTTATGAAAAGAACACACATGCAAATGACTCTGGTGGATCCAAGTGGTTTATGAAAAGAACAAACATGCAATGAGACTAGTTGTG
>OU342744.1:324790820-324861823 GCA_910589775.1 Avena eriantha
TGTGTGGCATGCGTATGTGGTGGCGTAAGGATCTTACTCAAAACAGACGGTGAATCAAGAGCGGTAGAGGTGTTCAGAACCGTACCTCTTCTTGTAGTGGATGGTAAAATAGGAACCTTGCCATCACGAGACTTACCCATGATGTATGGATAGCAACGAACAATAGAGAATCCAAGTGAACTTGATAAATAAAGCTATGCTCCCGGGCAACGGTGCCAGAAAATAGTCTTGATGACCCACAAGTATAGGGGGTCTATCGTAGTATTTTCGAGGGAAGTGAAACCCAATTTATTGAGTCGACACAAGGGGAGCCAAAGAATATTTATAAGCCTTAACCACTGAGTTGTCAATTCAGCTATACCTGGAAACAATCTTGCTCACAGCAGTATATCAGTAGCAACAGTTTTGTAGTAGGAATAGTAAAGTAACAGCAGTAGCAAAACAAAGACAGTAGTAACAAAAGCAGTAAATAGTGGGATTCGAGTGCGGTAGGCATAGGTATGGATGGACGGCATTGCATGGACAAGACAATTCACATAGCAATCAGAACATAGGGCAATAGCAGATAAATAAGATAAAGCACCCAAGTACTAGACAATCCTAGGGATGTGTTCCATATATAGTCATACGTGCTCGCAATGATAACTTGCACAACATCTTTTGTCCTGCCAGCCCATTTGCAGCGGGGCCTCTAGGGAACTACTAGCAATTAAGGTGCTCCTTTTAATAGAGCACCGGAGCAAAGCATTAACACTCCGTGAACACATGTGATCCTCACATCAAAGCCTTTCCCTTCTGGTTATCCCAATTTTTGTTCTTTCAGGGCCATAGGTTCCGGACAACAACGTGTGTATACAACTTGTAGATAAGACCAAGAACAATACCATCATAATAATTCAATAACATGTTCAGATCTGAAATCATGGCACTCGGGCCCTAGTGACAAGCATTAAGCACAACAAGTCGCAACAAAGTCATAAAGCACTAATAAAAGATACTAGGCACCATGCCCAAATAATCTGATGCCATTACATGAACGATCTCATCCAATCCCTACCATCCCCATAGCCTACAGCGGGGGATTACTCACTCATAGATGGGGGAAACATGGATGGTCGATGGAGAAGCGATGGTGATGATGATGGTGATGATCTCCTACAATTCCCCGTCCCAGCAGGGTGCCAAAATGGAGTTTCTGGTACTGTTTCATGGAATCTGGTGGTGGCGGCGGAGCGGAACTCCTTCTGGAAAAACTTCGAATCCCCTCGTGTTTTTACGTTAGAAGGCTTCTTTTAGGCGAAGAGGGAGACCGAGGGGGTGCCTGGGGAGCCCACACCACCCCCTGGCCTGGCCCGCGCCACCAGGTGGTGTGGCCACCCCAGGGCTCTTCTCCGTCTCGTAATCTGGCTCCTGGAGTCATCGGGTGAAATAGGATTTTTGGCATATTTTCCTGGATTTTTCCTGATAGTTGATTTTATGCACAAAAAGTAGACAACAAGGCAATTCTGCTGAAAACAACGTCAGTCCGCATTAGTTGCATCCAAATCACACAAGTTTAGAGGAGAAAAAATAGCAAAAGTGTTCGGGAAAGTAGATACGTTTTGGATGTATCTATGGTTAATGAAAAGAACACACATGCAAATGACACTGGTGGATCCAGGTGGTTTAGTAAAATAACAAGCATGCAATGCCACTAGTGGTGGTTTAGGAAAATAACACACATGCAATGACTCTGGTTGTGGTTTAGGAAAAGAATACACATGCAAGGACACTGGTGGATCTAGGTAGTTTATGAAAAAGAATACACATGCAATGACACTAGTGGTGGTTTAGGAAAGAAAATACATGCAAATGACACTCGTGTATCCATGTGGTTTAGGAAAGGAACACACATGCACAAACACTGGTGGTGGTTTATGAAAAGAACACACATGCAAATGACTCTGGTGGATCCAAGTGGTTTATGAAAAGAACAAACATGCAATGACACTAGTTGTGGTTTAGGAAAAGAACACGCATGCAATGACTATATTGGATCCATGTGGTTTAGGAAAGGAACACACATTCAATGACTCTAGTGGTGGTTTAGGAAAGAACACTCATGCAATGGCATTGGTGGATCCTTGTGGTTTAGGAAAGGAACACACATGCAATGACACTGGTGGTGGTTTATGAAAAGAACGCACATGCAAATGACTCTAGTGGATCCATGTGGTTTATGAAAAGGACACACATGCAATGGCACTGGTGGATCCATGTGGTTTATGAAAATACCACACATGCAATGACTCTACTGGTGGTTAATGAAAAGAACAAACATGCAATGACTCTAGTTGTGGTTTACGAAATGGACACACATGCAATGACACTGGTGGATCCAGGTGGTTTATGAAAAAGAACACACATGCAATGACTCTAGTGGTGGTTTAGGAAAAGAACACACATGGAATGACACTGGTGGATCCAGGTGGTTTTTGAAAAATAACGCACATGCAATGACTCTAGTGTTGGTTTAGGAAAAATAACACACATGCAATGAGATGCAATGGCACTGGTGGATCCATGTGGTTTAGTAAAGGAACACAGATGCAATGACATTGGTGGTAGTTTATGAAAAGAACACACATGCAAATGACACTGGTGGATCCATGTGGTTTAGTAAAATAACAAGCATGCAATGCCACTAGTCGTGGTTTAGGAAAATAACACACCTGCAATGACTCTGGTTGTGGTTTAGAAAAAGAACACACATGCAAGGACACTGGAGGATCCAGGTAGTTTATGAAAAATAACACACATGCAATGACTCTAGTGGTGGTTTAGGAAAGAACATACATGCAAATGACACTGGTGGATCCATGTGGTTTAGGAAACGAACACACATGCTCAGACACTGGTGGTGGTTTATGAAAAGAACACACATGCAAATGACTCTGGTGGATCCAAGTGGTTTATGAAAACAACAAACATCCAATGACACTAGTTGTGGTTTAGGAAAAGAACACACATGCATTGACTCTGGAGGATCCAGGTGGTTTAGGAAAGGAACACACATGCAATTACTCTAGTGGTGGTTTACGAAAAGGACACACATGCAATGACTCTAGTGGTGGTTTATGAAAAGAACACGCATGCAAATGACACTGGTGGATCCATGTGGTTTAGGAAAGGAACACACTTGCGAAGACACTGGTGGTGGTTTATGAAAAGAACACACATGCAAATGACTCTGGTGGATCCAAGTGGTTTATGTAAAGAACAAACATGCAATGACACTAGTTGTGGTTTTGGAAAAGAACACACGTGCAATGACTCTAGTGGATCCAGGTGGTTTAGGAAAGGAACACACATACAATTACTCTAGTGTTGGTTTACGAAAAGGACACACATGCAATGACCTTAGTGGTGGTTTATGAAAATGACACACATGTAATGACACTGGTGGATCCAGGCAGTTTATAAAAAAGAACACACTTGCAATGACTCTAGTAGTGGTTTAGGAAAATAACACACATGCACTGACAAGCAATGGCATTGGTGTATCCATGTGGTTTAGTAAAGGAACACAGATGCAATGACATTGGTGGTGGTTTATGAAAAGAACACACATGATAATGACACTGGTGGATCCATGTGGTTTAGTAAAATAACAAGCATGGAATGCCACTAGTTGTGGTTTAGAAAAATAACACACATGCAATGACTCTAGTTGTGGTTTAGGAAAAGAACACACATGCAAGGACACTGGTGGATCCAGGTAGTTTATGAGAAAGAACACACATGCAATGACTCTAGTGGTGGTTTAGGAAAGAACATGCATGCAATGCCATTGGTGGATCCATGTGGTTTAGGAAAGGAACACACATGCAATGACACTGGTGGTGGTTTATGAAAAGAACACACATGCAAATGACTCTAGTGGATCCATGTGGTTTATGAAAAGGACACACATGCAATGACACTGGTGGATCCATGTGGTTTATGAAAAGAACACACATGCAATGACTCTAGTTGTGGTTTATGAAATGGACACACATGCAATGACACTAGTGGATCCATGTGGTTATGAAAAAACACACATGCAATGACTCTAGTGGTGCTTTAGGAAAAGAACACACATGGAATGACACTGGTGGATCTAGGTGGTTATTGAAAAATAACACACATGCAATGACTCTAGTGGTGGTTTAGGAAAAAGAACACACATCCAATGACATGCAATTACTCTGGTGGATCCATGTGGTTTAGGAAAGGAACACACATGCAATGACACTAGTGGTGTTTTATGAACATAACACACATGCAATGACACTAGTGCATGCATGTGGTTTAGGAAAGGAACACACATGTAGTGACACTGGTGGTGGTTTGTGAAAACAACACACATGCAAATGACACTGGTGGATCCATGTGGTTTAGGAAAGGAACACACATGCAAATGACACTCCTGGATCCATGTGGTTTAGGAAAGGAACACACATGCACAAATACTTGTGGTGGTTTATGAAAAGAACACACATGCAAATGACTCTGGTGGATCCAAGTGGTTTATGAAAAGAACAAACATGCAATGACACCAGTTGTGGATTAGGAAAAGAACACACATGCAATTACTCTAGTGGTGGTTTACGAAAAGGACACAGATCCAATGACACTGGTGGTGGTTTATGAAAAGAACACACATGCAATGACATTGGTGGATCCATGTGGTTTATGAAAAGAACACACATGCAATGACTCTAGTGGTGGTTTATGAAAAGGACACACATGTAATGACACTGGTGGATCCAGGAAGTTAATGAAAAAGAACACACATGCAATGACTCTAGTAGTGGTTTAGGAAAATAACACACATGCAATGGCACTGGTGGATCCATGTGGTTTAGTAAAGGAACACATATGCAATGACATTGGTGGTGGTTTATGAAAAGAACACACATGCAAATGACACTGGTGGATCCATGTGGTTTAGTAAAATAACAAGCATGCAATGCCACTAGTGGTGGTTTAGGAAAATAACACACATGCAATGATTCTGGTTGTGGATTAGGAAAAGAACACACATGCAAGGACACTGGTGGATCCAGGTAGTTTATGAAAAATAACACACATGCAATGACTCTAGTGGTGGTTTAGGAAAGAAGATACATGCAATGGAATTGGTGGATCCATGTGGTTTAGGAAAGGACCACACATGCAATGACACTAGTGGTGGTTTATGAAAAGAACACACATGCAAATGACTCTGGTGGATCCATGTGGTTTATGAAAAGGACACACATGCAATGACACTGGTGGATCCATGTGGTTTATGAAAAGAACACACATGCAATGACTCTAGTGGTGGTTTATGAAAAGAACAAACATGCAATGACTCTAGTTGTGGTTTACGAAATTGACACACATGCAATGACACTGGTGGATCCATGTGGATATGAAAAAACACACATGCAATGACTCTAGTGGTGGTTTAGGAAAAGAACACACATGGAATGACACTCGTGGATCTCGGTAGTTAATGAAAAATAACACACATGCTATGACTCTAGTGGTGGTTTAGGAAAAGAACACACATCGAATGACATGCAATGACTGTGGTGGATCTATGTGGTTTAGGAAAGGAACACACATGCATTGACACTAGTGGTGCTTTATGAACATAACACACATGCAATGACACTGGTGGATCCATGTGGTTTAGGAAAGGAACACACATGCAGTGACACTAGTGGTGGTTTGTAGACACAACACACATGCAAATGACACTGGTGGATCTATGTGGTTTAGGAAAGGAACACACATGCAAAGACACTGGTGGTGGTTTATGAAAAGGACACACATCCAAATGACTCTAGTGGATCCAAGTGGTTTATGAAAAGAACAAACATGCAATGACACTTGGTGTGGTTTAGTATAAGAACACACATGCAATGACTTTGGTGGATCCAGGTGGTTTAGGAAAGGAACACACATGCAATTACTCTAGTGGTGGTTTCTGAAAAGGACACACATGCAATGACACTGGTGGTGGTTTATGAAAAGAACACACATGCAATGACATTGGTGGATCCAGGTGGTTTATGAAAAGAACACACATGCAATGACTCTAGTTGTGGTTTATGAAAAGAACAAACATGCAATGAGTCTTGTTGTGGTTTATGAAAAGGACACACATCCAATGACTCTGGTTGTGGTTTTGGAAAAGAACAAGCATGCAATGACACTAGTTGTGGATTAATAAAAGAACACACATGCAATGACTCTGGTTGTGGTTTAGGAAAAGAACATACATGCAATGACACTGGTGGATCCAGGTGGTTTATGAAAAAGAACACACATGCAATGACTCTACTGGTGGTTTAGGAAAGGAACACACATGCAATGGCACTGGTGGATCCATGTGGTTTACAAAAGGAACACACATGCAATGACACTGGTGGTGGTTTATGAAAATAACACACATGCAAATGACTCTGGTGGATCCATGTGGTTTATGAAAAGGACACAAATGCAATGACACTGGTGGATCCAGGTGGTTTATGAGAAGAACACACATGCAATGACTCTAGTGGTGGTCTATGAAAAGAATAAAACATGCAACGACTCTAGTTGTGGTTTATGAAATGGACACACATGCAATGACACTGGTGGATCCAGGTGGTTTATGAAAAACAACACACATGCAATGACTCTAGTGGTGGTTTAGGAAAAGAACAGACATGGAATCACACTGGTGGATCCAGGTGGTTTAAGAAAAATAACACACATGCAATGACTCTAGTGGTGGTTTAGGAAAAGAACACACATGCAATGACATGCAATTACTATGGTGGATCCATGTGGTTTAGGAAAGGAACATACATGCAATCACACTAGTGGTGGTTTATGAAAAGAACACACATGCAATGACACCGGTGGATCAATGTGGTTTAGGAAAGGAACACACATGCAGCGACAATGGTGGTGGTTTATGAAAAGAACACACATGCAAATCACAGTGGTGGATCCATCTGGTTTAGGAAAGGAACACACATGCAAAGACACTGGTGGTGGTTTATGAAAAGAACACACATGCAAATGACTCTGGTGGATCCAAGTGGTTTAGGAAAATAACAAACATGCAATGACACTAGTTGTGGTTTAGGAAAATGACACACATGCAATGACTCTGGTGGATCTAGGTGGTTTAGGAAAGGAACACACATGCAATTACTCTAGTGGTGGTTTATGCAAAGGACACACATGCAATGGCACTAGTGGTACTTTATGACAAGAACACACATGCATGACACTAGTGGATCCATGTGGTTTATGACAAGAACAAACATGCAATGACACTAGTTGTGGTTTATGAAAAGAACACACATGCAAGGAATGTAGTTGTGGTTTATGAAAAGGAGACACATGCAATGACATTGGTGGATCCAGACGGTTTATGAAAAAGAACACACATGTAATGACTCTAGTAGTGGTTGAGGAAAATAACACACATGCAATGACATGCAATGGAAATACTGGATCCATGTGGTTTAGGAAAGGAACACACATGCAATGAAATTGGTGGTGGTTTATGAAAAGAACACACATGCAAATGACATTGGTGTATCCCTGTGGTTCAGTAAAATAACAAGCATGCAATAACACTAGTGGTGGATTACTAAAAGAACACAGATGCAATGACTCTGGTTGTGGTTTAGGAAAAGAACACACATGCAATGACCCTGGTGGATCCATGTGGTTTACGAAAAAGAACACACATGCAATGGCACTGGTGGATCCATGTGTTTTAGGGAAGGAACACACATGCAATGAAACTGGTGGTGGTTTATGAAAATAACACACATGCAAATGACTGGTGGATCCATGTGGTTTAGGAAAATAACAAACATGCAATGACACTAGTGGATCCAGGTGGTTTATGAGAAGAACACACATGAAATAACTCTAGTGGTGGTTTATGAAAAGAAGAAACATGCAATGACTCTAGTTGTGGTTTAGGAAATGAACACACATGCAATGACATTGGTGGATCCAGGTGGTTTATGAAAAAGAACACACATGCAATGACTCTAGTGGTGGTTTAGGAAAATAACACACATGGAATGGCACTGGAGGATCCAAGTGGTTTATGAAAAATAACACACATGCAATGACTCGAGCGGTGGTTTAGGAAAATAATACACATGCAATGGCTCTGGTGGATCTATGTGGTTTAGGAAAGGAACACACATGTAATGACACTAGTGGCGGTTTATGAAAAGAACACACATGGAATGACACTGGTGGATCATTGTGGTTTAGGAAAGGAACACACATGAAGTGACAATGGTGGTGGTTTATGAAAAGAACACACATGCCAATGACACTAGTGGATCCATGTGGTTTAGGAAAGGAACACACATGCAAAGACAATTGTGGTGGTTTATGAAAAGAAACACATGCAAATGACTCTAGTGGATCCAAGTGGTTTATGGAAAGAACAAACATGCGATGATACTCGTTGTGGTTTAGGAAAAGAACACACATGCAATGACTCTGGTGGATCTAGGTGCTTTAGGAAAGGAACACACATGCAATTACTCTAGTGGTGGTTTACGAAAAGGACACACATGCAATGACACTAGTGGTGGTTTATGAAAAGAACACACATGCAATGACATTGGTGGATCCAGGTGGATTATGAAAAGAACACACATGCAATGACTCTAGTTGTGGTTTATGAAAAGGACACACATGCAATGACACTAGTGGATCCAGGAAGTTTATGAAAAAGAACACACATGTAATGACTCTAGTTGTGGTTTAGGAAAATAACACACATGCAATGCCACAGTGGGATCCATGTGGTTTAGTAAAGAAACACAGATGCAATGACATTTGTGGTGGTTTATGAAATGAACACACATGTAAATGACACTGGTGGATCCATGTGGTTTAGTAAAATAGCAAGCATGCAATGCCACTAGTGGTGGTTTAGGAAAATAACACACATGCGATGACTCTCGTTGTGGTTTAGGAAATGAACACACATGCAAGGACACTAGTGGATATAGGTAGTTTATGAAAAAGAACACACATGCAATGACTCTAGTGGTGGTTTAGGAAAGAACATACATGCAATGGCATTGGTGGATCCATGTGGTTTAGGAAAGGAACACACATGAAATGATAGTGGTGGCGGTTTATGAAAAGAACACACATGCAAATGACTCTGGTAGATCCATGTGGTTTATGAAAAGGACACACATGCAATTACACTGGTGGATCCATGTGGTTTATGAAAAGAACACACATGCAATGACTCTAGTGGTGGTTTATGAAAAGAACAAACATGCAATGACTCTAGTTGTGGTTTATGAAATGGACACACATGCAATGACACTAGTGGATCCAGGTGGTCATGAAAAAAACACATGCAATGACTCTATTGATGGTTTAGGAAAAGAATGCACATGGAATGACATTGGTGGATCCAGGTGGTTAATGAAAAATAACACAAATGCAATCACTCTAGTGGTGGTTTAGGAAAACAACACACATCCAATGACATGTAATGGCTTTGGTGGATCCATGTGGTTTAGGAAAGGAACACACATGCAATGACACTAGTGGTGGTTTATGAACAGAACACACATGCAATGACACGGGTGGATCCATGTGGTTTAGGAAAGGAACACACATGTAGTGACACTGGTGGTGGTTTGTGAAAACAACACACATGCAAATGACACTGGTGGATCCAGGTGGTTTAGGAAAGGAACACACATGCAAAGACACTGGTGGTGGTTTATGAAAATGACTGATGACCCACAAGTATAGGGGTTATATCGCAGTATTTTCGAGGGAAGTGAAACACAATTTATTGATTCGACACAAGGGGAGCCAAAGAATATTTGTAAGCCTTAACAACTGAGTTATCAATTCAGCTGCACTTGGAAACAATCTTGCTCATAGCAGTTTATCAGTAGCAACAGTTTTGTAGTAGGAATAGTAAAGTAACAGCAGCAGTAAAGTAAAGACAACAGTAACTAGATAATCCTAGGCATAGGGATGGATGGACGGGCGTTGCATGGACAAGACAATTCACATAACAATCAGAGCATAGGGAAATTGCAGATAAATAAGATAAAGCATCCAAGTACTAGATAATCCTAGGCATGTGTTCCATATATAGTCATACGTGCTCGCAATGAGAACTTGCACAACATCTTTTGTCCTGCTAGCCCGTTTGCAGCGGGGCCTCAAGGGAACTACTGTCAATTAAGGTGCTCCTTTTAATAGAGCACCGGAGCAAAGCATTAGCACTCCGTGAACACATGTGATCCTCACATGAAAGTGATTCCCCTTGGTTATCTTGATTTCTGTCACTTCGGGGCCATTGGTTCCGGACAACAACATGTGTATACAACTTGCAGATAAGACCATAAACAATACTATCATAATGAATCAATAACATGTTCAGATCTGAAATCATCGCACTCGGGCCCTAGTGACAATCATTAAGCACAACAAGTCGCAACAAAGTCAGAAAGCACTAATAAAAGATACTAGGCACCATGCCCTAACAATCTGATGCCATTACATGAACGATCTCATCCAATCCCTACCATCCCCATAGCCTAGAGCGGGGGATTACTCACTCATAGATGGGGGAAACATGGATGGTCGGTGGAGAAGCGATGGTGATGATGATGGCGATGATCTCCTCCAATTCCTCGTCCCGGCAGGGTGCCAGAACGGAGTTTCTGGTGCTGTTTCGTGGAATCTGGTGGTGGCGGCGGAGCGGAACACCTTCTGGAAAAACGTCCAAACCCCCTAAGTTTTTAGGTCAGAAGGCAACTTATAGTTGAAGAGGGAGACCGAGCGGGAGTCTGGTGCGGCCAGACCACCCCCTGGCGCAGTCTAGTTTTACCCACGCCACTAGGTGGTGTGGCCTGGGCCCAGCACCCCTCCGTCTCATATTCTGGCTCTGGGAGTCTTTTGGTGAAATAGGATTTTTGGCATATTTTCCGGGATTTTTCCTAATAGTTGATTTTCTCCACAAAATAGACACCAAGGCAATTCCGCTGAAAACAGCGTCAGTCTGCGTTAGTTGCATCCAAATCACACAAGTTTAGAGGAGAAACAATAGCAAAAGTGTTCGGGAAAGTAGATACGTTTTGGACGTATCAACTCCCCCCAAGCTTAGCTTATTGCTTGTCCTTATGCAATTCAGTTGAAAACTGAGTGCGATAAAAGAACTTTCACGAACACAATTGCTTCATATGATGTATATATTCTCAACATGTGATAAAGTACTTAGACAATTCATGACAAGGAGTATGCAACTAAGTTTACTTAATAGGCATTGGAAGCTATGCAGAGATTCCAACTCGAAAATAATAAGTAGCACGAAGCATAAACATAAGAAACATTACAATGCTCATAACAAGGTATGATAGAGTGGTATCTCGCTTGCCTTTGATTATGAATGCCAAGACACCTCTGAAGTCCAAGTGAAGACTAGAAGTAAAGATGTCAAAGATACAAGCATCAAAGTCATAACACAAATAATAGAGTTATGAGAGCAGCACAAAGACTGAAAACTATGATCTCAAGAAGGTGCTCAAAGAATATGTGGAGACTCAACAAGTAAAATAAAAGGTTTTGAATAGTTTGAAAGTCTTCCAAATGCTGAAAGTATGGTACTCGTTAGCTTTGAGCTCTCATTGCCCCTATCATAAGCATCTTTAAATGGTTAAGGTTAAAGTGACACAACTAAGAGGATATGCTTGACAAGTTATAAATCGAAGTCTCATGCCCCTTACTTACGAATACCGATCCTCATGCTACTCAACTTCAGTCACAAGTAAGCTCTTGTCATTGTAAGTATATACGTATCATAGAGAACCGCCAATGGGGTACCCCTTGCACATGATACAGGAGCTATCGCATAATAAAAATGACAAGGCAAGTAGACAATGAGCATCTCAGCGATCTTTTTATTTACTATGTTCATAGATTTTTATTGAGGATGCTTCATAGAATGCTCATTATGGTTATGCGGCAAGTTTCCACCATGATTAGGCATGGCTTAGGCTAGCGGCCCAGGCGTTTCTCTAACATACATACAAACTCCATGATCTTACAAGTTCCACTTTTATTTCACACCGCCGGGATCCATAAGCAAAATAACATGATATCAACGAGGTACTAAGTACCAATGCAATGTTGAAAGCGTTCCCCATGATACATGGTTCTGCTAACTTCAACTTATAAAGCGCAAGCATATACGCAACAAAGAAGGACGCAATGGTTCAGATTTATTAAATGCAAGAAAATAACGTGTGCCATCAAGTTCGTGTGAGCTTTACTAACTAACTTTCTCATAACAAGGAAACATTTTATTCGAAAGGAAACAAGGCATATTGAATATGCACGGAAATAGCAAATGATGCTAATAGGAAGGTATGGTGGACAGTTTGGAAATATTTGGTTTTAGGGAGTTGGAAACATGAGTAAAATACTCAGTGAAAGTGAAGGCTAGCAATAGTAAGGGAGCGACAAACGAGAGAGCAATAGCTGTCATAATCATGCTTGCAACAAACAGGGCTAATCGTGGCATGAAAGTGATTCAAGATCCTCAAGGCAAAATAATTCATCGAGGCTTAACTGATTATTACAGTCATGTGCATGCGTGAGCATGTGCCAAGTCAATTCAAATGAAACATTCAGAGGAGGATACCACGGTGTCATACCAAGTTATGAATAGAGTAATGCAAGCAAACATTCATAAAACATGCTATAAACTATTAGCAAGCTGGAACTAATCATACGAAAGCAAGAACTACTAAGTATCCAAAGATAACATACACCCTACACGAACAGACTAAGCATGCCCACAAAGATGAGTGTATGTACAAAAATGAAAACAAATAGAGTTTGTTACCAGCCTCTTACCACAAGTTGTCATTAATCCTCATTATTGCTCTTCACTTGCGTGGCTTGAATAATAACATGAAACCAATATCCACTGAGGACTGCTGAACCTTGTAGCAAACTCACAAAACCAAAGAAGAACGACAAATATTTTTGTTGTTTTCGACTTTTTAAAGCAAGAACCAAAAAGGAAGAACAAGTAAAGCAAAATCTTTTTGGGTTTTTCGAATAGTTCAAACAAAACAAAAAGGGGAAAACAAACCAAGGCAAACAGAAAAATAAGCAAACCAAAGAGAAACAACAGAAATATTTTTGGTCTTTTTGTGTTTTAGAAAGCAAAAGCAAAGAAAGAAAGAAAACTAAAAAGAGAACGAAACAAGAATATACAGAGTACCGACGCAACATGATAAGGACATGAGTGTGATGTCGGCGTACCTCCCCCCAAGATTAGGCTTTTGGCCTAAGTGGGTATCAATCCCAAGCCGGCCAGGATGATGTGTCACCGTAGTATGACGAGGAGGTACCCTCGTCCTGGTGCGAGCTCGAGTATGTCCCTCCGTAATGTGCGGAGTGATCGTAGGAGGGTACATCCTCCTGGTGCTGCTCGTGGAAACCCAACAAGCGAAGCTGCTCGTCCACCTCTTCCTTGGAGCGCGACCAAGGTCTCCTGTGAACACTAAACAAAGAAGACTGTGGCAATGGGATTTCCCTCTCATCCCCGTCAGTAAATAGCATCCTATATACTAGACTGTCCAAATCAGAAGCAGGAGTGACAAAGTGGTGAGTTTTCATAGCAACAAGGTCAAGCCTTTGTGGTGCCAGTACAGTATCATTGGGGTCCACTAAAAGACCGAATGCATTGACCATACGCGAGGCAATGATGCCCCCATAGATAGCCCCCCTAGCAGCTAGGCGGCGAGCAATAAGAAAGCCCAGATTGTACCGAGTATCATTGTTAAGCGCAGCAGCAAGGAAGGCTAAATGATAGTTGGAGATATTACTTGTGTTCTCCCTACCAAGTATGCTAGTAGCAAGATAATATGCAATGTATCTGAGAGCAGGGTGTTGAATGTTTCTTATCTTTCCGCGTTGCCCACACGATCATCATCATTGGTCACCCCTCGGTAAAGCTCCAACAAATCAGAGGGTCGCCCTTGATTTTTCTTCACGGTCCCTATCATGCTTACACCTACAATACTGCAAAATCTTTCCAATGGCATGGTAAAGGGCAGATTATAAATCTTGGAAGAGACAGTTGACTGATAGGGCGTGTTAGTAAACGTGAAGCTCTCAACAAAGGTTTTTGTGAGCATAGCATATTGCTCACTCTCATATTGCATATATGAGGTCAAACCAACCCTCTCAATCAATAGCAAGAAATCATCAAGAATCCCTGTAGCTTGTAAGAAAGTAAAACAAGGAAAAGTAGATGGGTGAGCATCCCCATCATCCCTTTCATTACCAATATGAGTTGCAATGAGATTTTCGTTGTATGATGGCCTAAACTGAGAGGTTGATCTTGAGGGACTCGACCTCCTAGGTGCATCCCTCTCAAATATCTCTCCAAAGGTATGGTTGTTCATGCTTGGTATTTTGAAATGTAAGCACCTATTAAACAAGTGATTGTAAAGTGAATATAATGAAGGATTCTACTCATAGGGACTTGTAAGAGGCCTAAACATGCATCAAAACTATATCTCTAAGCATCAAACAAGATTATAAGCTCTCATAACCTATCATCTATAGTAGAAAAATACTCAAGATATAATCCACTAAACACAAATCTACTTGGACAAGGGGAGGAGTCACATACTGAAGAACAAGTGCTCCAAATTTCAGCAACAAAGATGGGCTGAGCAAGGAGATCGAAAAAAACGAGAGCAAGCACAGCAAGAACAGGTTTTGAGCAATGAACTAGAGCTTACTCGGGAGGGAGAAGAAAGTGGTAGGTGAAAGAGTTAGTGGAGGGCCAGGGTGGCCCACACCATGGCGGCACCCATGGCAGGCCACGCCACCAGATGGTGAGCTTGCCTGGTGGGTCCCCCTGGCACCTTCTAGGCACTCCCCTGCCCCTTTTCTCAAGTAAAAATTTAATATGAATTTTCTGGAATTTTTCGAGACACTTTATTTTTGGGCATTTTTTAGGTATAGAAGAAAGATTTTCTAACGGACAGATTTTTTTTGAAATGAAGCAATGAAAAAACAAGGCTAGAACTACAGGAGTTCTAAGACACTCTAACATGGAAGCAACTAACAACAAAAATAAAACTAAACGAAAACTAAAACTAAAATGGATAGCAATAGAAGTAAACATAGATAATCATAGTGAAAACATCATTTTGTTC
This sequence comes from Avena eriantha, assembly GCA_910589775.1. Lineage (NCBI taxonomy): Eukaryota > Viridiplantae > Streptophyta > Magnoliopsida > Poales > Poaceae > Avena > Avena eriantha. The sequence continues at coordinate 324,806,084 of OU342744.1, forward strand.
AACGAAATCCTTTTGTTAATAAGGTTGATCAGGTCTTGCTACCAAAACAATTTCATATGAGACAAAACTTTGTATTTCACTAATGATTATGTTACCTCAACCTTGATAGCAATGGTCCCAATCATAATAGTTTCAAAATTTTCTCTTAGTATGGGACAATATATTTCTCCAACTTGAATGCCCTCAACATGTTTAATTGAATTCAAACCATAAGTCTTTTCAATCTTCTTGGGGAAATAGACAGTATGTTCCTTGTCATTAACATTGAAAGTAACCTTTCGTTGATTACAATTAATAACAGCTCCTGCAATATTAAGAAAAGGTCTCCCAAGAATAATAGACATATTATCATCTTCCGGCATTTCAAGCACAACAAAATCAGTTAATATCAAGCAATTATGAGCCACTTGAACAGGCACATCCTCACATATACCAACAGGAATAGTGGTAGATTTATCAGCCATTTGCGAAGATATATCAGTTGGTATTAATTTTTCTAGTTGAAGCCTCTTATAGAGGGAGAAAGGCATAACACTAACTCCAGCTTCCAAATCACACAAAGAAGTTCTAACATAACTATTCTTAATAGAGAAAGGGATAGTTGGAATCCCTGGGTCTCCAAGTTTCTTAGGAACCTTACCATTAAAGGAATAAATAGCAAGCAAAGTAGAAATTTCTTCATTAGGGATCTTCCTTTTATTCGAGACAATATCCTTCATATACTTTGAATAAGGAGGCAATTTAATAGCATCAGTCAAAGGAATTTGCAAGAATAAAGGTTTCATCCACTCACAAAACTTATTATAGTGTTCATCTTCCTTTGACTTGTGTTTCTTATTAGGGAAAGGCATAGGTTTTTGGACCCAAGTCTCTCTTTCACTACCATGTTCTTAGCAACAAAATCTTCTTTAGTGTATTTAGTATTCTTAGTGGGCTTCTCGGGTTCTTCTTCAACTATTTCACCATTAGGAGCTTCATTTTCTTCATTACCACTTTCAGTTTCAGCATCAGAGATAGATATACTATTAGGATCTATAGCAGGTTCAGAGGGTTCTACGACAATTTTATGTTTCTCTTTCCTTTTCTTACAAGTAGAACCACTGTTTTCAGCTTGTTGAGAATATTGCTCAATTCTTTTGGGATGCCCCTCAGGATATAGAGGATCCTGGGTAGCAACACCACTTCTAGTTCTAATTTCATAAGCATGTTTTTATTTAGCAGCATTAACTAGCAAGTCTTTTTGCACTTTAACGAGTTGATCTATTTGAGTTTGAACCATTTTAAAGTGTTTAACAATCATTTTAACATCATTAGAGGTTCTTTCCACAAAATATTTCAACTCAACAATAGCCCTAGTGTTTTCCATTAGATGATTTTGCACCCTTTTATTAAAATTATCCTGCTTAACAATAAAGATATCGAATTATTCTAAGCATTGATCAAGAGGTTTAGAGTAAGGGATATCACCTTCATCAAAGTGTTGGAGAGAGTGTACCTCGATAGTGGGTGATAGGGAATAGGCTTACATAATTCTTCTACAGGAGGTAAATTCTTGACATCTGCAACTTTAATTCCCTTCTCCTTAAGACATTTCTTTGCTTCCTTCATCACTTCATCATTTAATTCAATAACTCCCCTCTTCTTTGATGTTGGGATAGGCATTGGTATAGTAGGTTCAGGTACAATTACTTCAGGTATAGCTTGTTTAGGAGGAGTCCAATCTTCATAATTCTTGCTTATTTTAGCCATTAATTCCTCAGCTTCCTTGGGAGTCCTGTTCCTGAAAACACAATCATCACAACTATCTAGGTATGTCCTAGATTCTTCGGTTAGTCCATTATAAAATATATCAAGAAGCTCATTCTTAGGTAATGGACTTCCAGCATGTGCATGAATCAAAGCACAAAACCTTGCCCATGATTCGGGTAATATCTCCTTTTCTCCCTGTTTAAAATCAAAAAGTTCCTCCAAAATAGCATGTCTAGCACCAGGAGGAAAATATTTCTGCAGGAAAATACTAATCAAGTATTCAGGACTATCAATTGATCTAGGAGGTAAATTACCAAACCAAGTTTTATCTTCTCGTTTTAGTGAAAAGGGGAAAATCTTAGCAACAAAGTAAGGACACATCTTAATATCATCAGAAAACAAGCCACTCATGGTAGAAAGTTCATTCATATGTGCTACCGCACTTTCATTCTTAGTCCCACAAAAAGGTTCTTTCTCAACAATAGCTATGTAAGATAGATCGAGAGAGAAATCATAATCTTTATCTATAATGTTCATGGGAGAAGCAACAAACTTAGCAATAGGAGATAATTTGGGTCTAATATTACGCCTCTCAAGGAGACTCTTAGCAGCGCTCCTATCATGGGTGTTTTTACATTCTTTAATAAATTCATCGGTCATCTCAACATAACCATCTTCAATATCATAACTTTCACTAGACTCAATTGAACTAACAGGTGCGGTACTGTCTTCATTAGGAGTTTTGGTATTTCCATCTATTTTTCTAGCAATCGTAGCATCTAGTAAAGGACCTAATGAACCACTCTTATCAAGCACAGTAGAAGCAGCATCATAAGCATCAGAAGTTTCAGATTCAGCAGTAGTAGCAGTGTGTGTAGCATGTGTATGTGGTGGTGTAACGAGCTTACTTATAATAGATGGTGAATCAAGAGCAGCAGAGGTGTTCAGAACCGTACCTCTTCTTGTAGTGGATGGTAAAATAGGAACCTTGCCATCACGAGACTTACCCATGATGGATGGATAGCAGCGAACAATAGAGTATCCAAGTGAACTTAATAAATAAAGCTATTCTCCCCGGCAAGGGCGCCCGAAATAGTCTTGATGACCCACAAGTATAGGGGGTGTATCACAGTATTTTCGAGGGAAGTGAAACCCAATTTATTGATTCGACACAAGGGGAGCCAAAGAATATTTATAAGCCTTAACAACTGAGTTGTCAATTCAGCTACACCTGGAAACAATCTTGCTCACAGCAGTTTATCAGTAGCAACAGTTTTGTAGTAGGAATAGTAAAGTAACAGCAGTAGTAAAGTAAACACAGCAGTAGCAATAGCAGTAAACAGTAGGATTTGAGTACGGTAGGCATAGGGATGGATGGACGGGCGTTGCATGGACAAAACAATTCACATAGCAATAAGAGCATAGGGCAATTGCGAATAAATAAGATAAAGCATCCAAGTAGTAGATAATCCTAGGCATGTGTTCCATATATAGTCATACATGCTCGCAATGAGAACTTGCACAACGTCTTTTGTCCTGCCAGCCCGTTTGCAGTGGGGCCTCAAGGGAACTACTAGCAATTAAGGTGCTCCTTTTAATAGAGCACCGGAGCAAAGCATTAACACTCCGGTGAACACATGTGATCCTCACATCAAACCATTCCCTCCAGTTATCTCGATTTCTGTCACTTCGGGGCCATTGGTTCCAGACAACAACGTGTGTATACAACTTGTAGATAAGACCATAAACAATACTATCATAATGAATCAATACCATGTTCAGGTCTGAAATCATGGCACTCGGTCCCTAGTGACAAGCATTACGCACAACAAGTCGCAGCAATGACACTTGTGGTGGTTTATGAAAGGAACACACATGTAATGACTCTAGTGGTGGTTTAGGAAAAGGACACACATGCAATGACACTTGTGGTGGTTTATGAAGAGAACACACATGCAATGCCATTGGTGGATCCAGGTGGTTTATGAAAAGAACACACATGCAATGACTCTAGTTGTGGTTTATGAAAAGAACAAACATGCAATGAGTCTTGTTGTGGTTTATGAAAAGGACACACATGCAATGTCATTGGTGGATCCATGTGGTTTATGACAAGAACAAACATGCAATGACACTAGTTGTGGTTTAGGAAAAGAACACACATGCAATGACTGTGGTTGTGGTATATGAAAAGGACACACATGCAATGACATTGGTGGTGGTTTATGAAAAGAACACACATGCAAATGTCATTGGTGGGTCCATGTGGTTTAGTAAAATAACAAGCATGCAATGACAATAGTGGTGGATTACTAATAGAACACACATGCAATGACTCTGGTTGTGGTTTAGGAAAAGAGCACACATGCAATGACATTGGTGGATCCAGTTGGTTTATGAAAAAGAACACACATGCAATGACTCTACTGGTGGTTTAGGAAAAGAACACACATGCATTGGCACTGGTGGATCCATGTGGTTTAGGAAAGTAACACACATGCAATGACACTAGTGGTGGTTTATGAAAATAACACACATGCAAATGACTTTGATGGATCGAGGTGGTTTCGGAAAGGAACACACATGCAATGAATCTAGTGGCGGTTTATGAAAAGAACAAACATTCAATGACTCTAGTTGTGGTTTATGAAATGGACACACAAGCAATGACACTGGTGGATCCAGGTAGTTTATGAAAAGAACACACATGCCATGACATTGGTGGATCCATGTGGTTTATGAAAAAGAACACACATGCAGGGACTCTAGTGGTGGTTTAGGAAAAGATTACACATGCAATGACATGCAATGACTGTGGTGGATCCATCTGGTTTAGGAAAGGAACACACATGCAATGACTCTAGTGGTGGTTTATGAAAAGAAGAAACATGCAATGACACTAGTTGTGGTTTAGGAAAAGAACACACTCTAATGACTATAATTGTGATTGATGAAAAGGACACACATGCAATGGCATTGGTGGAACCATGTGGTTTAGGAAAGGAACACACATGCAATGACACTGGTGGTGATTTATGAAAAGAACACACATGCAAATGACACTTCTGTATCCATGTGGTTTAGTAAAATCACAAGCATGCAATGACACTAGTGGTGGTTTGGGAAAAGAACACACATGCAATGACTCTGGTTGTGGTTTAGGAAAAGAACACACATGCAATGACACTGGTGGATCGGGTGGTTTATGAAAAAGAACACACATGCAATGACTATAGTGGTGCTTTAGGAAAAGAACACACATGTAATTACTCTGCTGGATCCATGTGGTTTAGTAAAGGCACACACATGCAATGACACTGGTGGTGGTTTATGAAAAGAACACAAATAAATTGACACTAGTGGATCCATGTGGTTTAGGAAAGGAACACACATACAATGACTCTAGTGGTGGTTTATGAAAAGAACAAACATGCAATGACTATAGTTGTGGTTTATGAAAAGGATACACGTGCAATGACACTGGTGGATCCATCTGGTTTGTGAAAAGAACAAACATGCAATGACACTAGTTGTGGTTTAGGAAAAGAACACACAAGCAATGGCTATACTTGTGATTTATGAAAAGGACACACATGTAATGACACTGGTGGATCCAGGTGGTTGATGAAAAAGAACACACATGCAATGACTCTAGTGGTGGTTTAGGAAAAGAACACACATGCAATGGCACCGGTGGATCCATGTGGTTTAGGAAAGGAACACACAAGCAATGACATTGGTCGTGGTTTATGAAAAGAACACACATGCAAATGACACTGGTGGATCCCTGTGGTTTAGTAAAATAACAAGCATGCGATGACACTAGTGGTGGTTTAGGAAAAGAATAAACATGCCATTACTCTGGTTGTAGTGTAGGAAAAGAACACACATGCAATGACACTGGTGGATCCATGTGGTTTATGAAAAAGAAGACACATGCAATGCCTTTAGTGGTGGTTTAGGAAAAGAACACACATGCAATGGCACTAGTGGATCTATCAGGTTTAGGAAAGGAACACACATGCAATGACAGTGGTGGTGGTTTATGTAAAGAACACACATGCAAATGACTCTCGTGGATCCATGTGGTTTAGGAAAGAAACACACATGCAATGACACTAGTCGTGGTTTATGAAAAGAACACACATGCAAATGACACTGGTGGATCCATGTGGTTTAGTAAAATAACAAGCATGCAATCACACTAGTAGTGGTTTAGGAGAATAAGACACATGCAATGACACTGGTGGATCTAGGTGATTTATGAAAAAGAACACACATGCAATGACTTTAGTGGTGGTTTAAGAAAATACCACACATGCAATGGCACTGGTGGATCCATGTGGTTTAGGAAAGCAACACACACGTACTGACAATGGTAGTGGTTTATGAAAAGAACACACATGCAAATGACTCTAGTGGATCCATGTGGTTTACGAAAGGAACACACATGCAATGACGCTGGTGGTGGTTTATGAAAAGAACACACTTGCAAATGAAACTGGTGGATCAATGTGGTTTAGTAAAAAAACAACCATGCAATGATACTATTGGAGGTCTAGGAAAAGAACACACATGCAATGACTGTGGTTGTGGTTTAGGAAAAGTTCACACATGTAGTGAAACTGGTTGATCCATGTGGTTTATGAAAAAGAACACACATGCAATGACTCTAGTGGTGGTTTAGGAAAAGAACACACATGCAATGGCACTAGTGGATCCATGTGGTTTAGGAAAGGAACACACATGCAATGACACTGGTGGTGGTTTATGAAAAGAACACAAATGCAAATGACTGTGGTGGATCCATGTGGTGTATGAAAAGGACACACATGCAATGACACTGGTGGTCCAGGTGGTTTATGAAAAGAACACACATGCAATGACTCTAGTGGTGGTTCATGAAAAAGAACAAACATGCAATGACTTTAGTTCTGGTTTACGAAATATAAACACATGCAATGACACTGGTGGATAGAGGTGGTTTATGAAAAAGAACACACATGCAATGACTGTAGTGGTGGTTTAGGAAAAGAACACACGTGCAATGACACTGGTGGATCTAGGTGGTTTATAAAAAATAACACACATGTAATGACTCTAGTGGTCGTTTAGGAAACGAACACACATGCAATGACATGCGATGACTCTAGTGGATCCATGTGGCTTAGGAAAGGAACACATATGAGATGACACTAGTGGTGGTTTATTAAATGAACACACATGCAATGACACTACTGCATCCATGTGGTTTAGAAAAGGAACACACATGCAATGATGTTGGTGGTGGTTTATGAAAAGAACACACATGCAAATGACACTGTTGGATCCATGTGGTTTAGGAAATGAATACACATGCAATTACATTGGTGGTGGTTTATGAAACGAACACACATACAAATGACTCTGATGGATCCATGTGGTTTATGAAAAGGACACACATGCAATGACACTGGTGGATCCATGTGGTTTAGAAAAGGAACACACATGCAATGACACTGGTGGTGGTTCGTGAAAAGAACACACATGCAAATGACTCTAGTGGATCCATGTGGTTGATGAAAGGAACAAACATGCAATGACACCTGTGGTGGTTTATGAAAAAACACATGAAAATGACTCAGGTGGATCCAAGTGGTTTATGAAAAGAACAAACATACTGTGACACTAGTTGTGATTTAAGAAAATAACACACATGCAATGACTCTAGTGGCTCCGGGTGGTTTAGGAAAGGAACACACATGCAATGACTCTAGTGGTCGTTTATGAAAAGGACACACATGCAATGAAACTGGTGGTGGTTTATGAAAAGAACATACATGGAATGACATTGGTGGGTCCAGGTGGTTTATGAAAAGAACACACATGCAATGACTCTAGTGGTGGTTTATGAAAAGAACAAACATGCAATGACTCTAGTTGTGGTTTATGAAAAGGACACGCACGCAATGACACTGGTGGATCCATGTGGTTTGTGAAAAGAACAAACATGCAATGACACTAGTTGTGGTTTAGGTAAAGGACACACTTGCAATGCATATAGTTGTGGTATATGAAAAGGACACACATGCAATCACACCGGTGGATCCAGGTGGTTTATGAAAAAGAACACACATGTAATGACTCTAGTGGTGGTTTAGCTAAAGAACAAACATGCAATGGCATTGGTGGATCCATGTGGTTTAGGAAAGGAACACACATGCATTTAAATTGGTGGTGGTTTATGAAAAGAACACACATACAAATGACTTTGATGAATCCATGTGGTTTATGAAAAGGGCACACATGCAATGACACTGGTGGATCCATGTGGTTTAGAAAAGGAACACACATGCAATGACACTGGTGGTGGTTTATGAAAAGAACACACATGCAAATGACTCTGGTGGATCCATGAGGTTTATGAAAGGAACACACATGCAATGACACGGGTGGTGGTTTATGAAAAGAAAACACATGAAAATGACACTGGTGGATCCAAGTGGTTTATGAAAAGAACAAACATGCAGTGACACTAGTCATGGTTTAAGAAAACAACACACATGCAATGACTCTAGTGGCTCCGGGTGGTTTAGGAAAGGAACACACATGCAATGACTCTAGTGGTCGTTTATGAAAAGGACACACGTCCAATGAAACTTGTGGTGGTTTATGAAAAGAACATACATGCAATGACATTAGTGGATCCAAGTGGTTTGTGAAAAAGAACAAACATGAAGTGACTGTAGTGGTGGTTTAGAAAAAGAACACACATGCAATGACTTTGGTGGATCCATGTGGTTTAGGAAAGGAACACACATGCAATGACTCTAGTGGTGGTTTATGAAAAGAACAAACATGCAATGACACTAGTTGTAGTTTAGGAAAAGAACACACATGCAATGACTATAATAGTGGTTTATGAAAAGGACACACATGCAATGACACTAGTGGATCCAGGTGGTTTATGAAAAAGAACACATATGAAGTGACTCTAGTGGTTGTTTATAAAAAGAACACACATGCAATGACATGCAATGGCACTGGTGGATCCATGTTGTTCAGGAAAGGAACACACATGCAATGACACTCGTGGTGATTTATGAAAACAACACACATCCAAATGACACTTCTGTATCCATGTGGTTTAGTAAAATCACAAGCATGCAATGACACTAGTGGTGGTTTGGGAAAAGAATACACATGCAATGACTCTGGTTGTGGTTTAGGAAAAGAACACACATGCAATGACACTGGTGGATTAGGTGGTTTATGAAAAAGAACACACATGCAATGACTCTAGTGGTGGTTTAGGAAAAGAACACACATGCAATTACTCTGGTGAATCCTTGTGGTTTAGGAAAGGAATACACATGCAATGACACTGGTGGTGGTTTATGAATAGAACACACATAAATTGTGTAACATCCCAATTTCAACAACCGTGATTAGTCGTCCAGAATGCAAAAATCAGGGGGAACAAAAACTTTTTCTTGTTGATTGGTGCAGTGTTGTCTTCTTGTTTGTTTGTGCTTGTGCATGTGAGTGTATACCTTATGATACAACTTACCTCACCACTAGTTGACAAAAGCTATTTAACAAAAATATCCTAGCTCATTTGACATATTCTCAAATGCTCTGGCATTCCAAAACATGAGCCAAGATGCTTATGCAACCAAAACTATTTTAGTAGCTTCTATTGAAGAAAACTATGGAGAGATATATAATATAACCTCCTTATGTTTTCAAGCCAGAACCCTCAACTAATCTTATCTCTAGCTTTCCCAAAACCTCTTTTCAAAGCATTTGAATTCTACTCTTGTTAGAGATACCAAGGACTCTCATCTTATTCAAAACTCAACCTCTTCAAAATTCCCTAACCTTACCTCAATCTAAGCTTGATGGTAACCCTAGTAGTAGTTGATTTGTTTGTAAGATGAGTTGCCTTGATCTGCTGACATGTGAGTTGCCTTGATCTGTTGTATGATGAGTTGCCTTGATCTGTTGTGGGACTTGTTTGATGAGGAAGTAGTATGAGCCACTCTAGGAGCTCATCACTAGGATCCAAGCATGTCCAAATCATCAATCCCTAAGCAAGAACAGGAATCTGGATATGATCACTAGACACTAGGTGATCAGCTAAAATCCTTAACCAGATCAGTTCTGAAGATTCCCATTCTAGAAGCTTCCAAGTCCATGAAGACCAATATAAGACATGGATCCCTTCTAATAAATCTACTCCCCAAAATCATCCACTTAATGATTCTTTGGTAGCTTGCAACCCTACCAAAAACATTCCCTCTCATACTCTAGTCAAAATCCTCAAAACTGCCAAACTAGACTAAGTCTGGAAACAGTTTCAACATCACCTTTTTGAATGCCTTTATTTCTCAAACCATGTGAGTTATTGGAAATGCACCTGAACCATCTTGTTAACCATCCTAAGGACTACCAAGGACCACATTTTCCTTGGTTAGATCATCCTCCAACCCCCTAATTTTGATGGTTTTGCAGGCAAGAAAATAACTTTTCCTGCGAATCTAGTCATCATGGCGACTTTGGCAGAAGCTCACACCCTTATCCAAAACCCTATGGACCAACTCTCTGCATTGTTCTGTTATAATCATATAGGTCTACCAAAATCTACTTCACTTAGTCCAAGTAAATCTCAGTGCTGATTAAGCCCACATGGTTTATAAGGCATCATGACTCATCTGGTATGGCAGCCTTAATTTCAACAAAGTTTGCCACCATCTAAATCACCTCAAATGAAATTAATTCAAACTCCATCTGCCATGATAATATATATGACTTGTTCTACCTATCCATCTATCCCTTGCATCAAGGTGAACTATGAACTCCAAGATACAACCATGTTTCGATGGTATAAAAAAACATCTCCCTAGATCCTCAACACCTTGTTCTTTCATCTCATTCAAGTTGGATTTCCATTCCCAAGGTTGCAAATGCTTGCCACACCTTTTAAACCTCATTTACCTTGATCATCAAGATTTCTCAAAAATTATCCATAATTATTATGGCTCTAAATCTATTAAATTCCTTTAATAGACCAAATCTGAAAACCTCTTTCCCCAATAGAAAGTTTGGTTTTTGTCAAAACACTTCTCCAACTTTTGGGTCAAGTGTGTTCCATATATCCTACCCTATCTTCCCATCTCAAAAATAAATAATTTTGAGATGCTTTATTATTTCTTTTTGCCCATTTTATTAAATGGCTAAATTGGAATAATAATTGTTTTAAATACTTTTAATCCGCAATAAATCTTGGGAAAATTCCCCTAAGTGTGTATGCACAAATGGGACCATCTCAAATCAAAACCCACCCCTGTCCAATGTAAAAATATCAAATTATATTCTACAAACCACTTCTGCTCTTTTTGAATAAATGGATTTATAAGGACTAAAACCCCTTATAAAAATCACAAATAAATCCTAGGAGTCTACCTTGACCTCATCTATCTACTAGTACCATCTCGTCATCTTGTCCAATGCACAATTTTGGACTTCCCTCATAACCACCAATTGGATCAAAATTGCCAAGTAAGCAACTCCACTCCTCAAACCATTTCCAACTCATATCAAACCTTGCTCAATGCACCTCCTCAGCACCAGGACACACCCCCAAGTGTACACCACTGTAGCTCGACCCCAGCATTGCCCATTTTACCCTTGTACTAATAGAGAGAGAGAACCCCCAAATCTTACAGGTATCTACCTCAATTAATTACCACAGCAGCCCTCCCCCTCTCTGCCGACCAAAAACCCATTCTTACCCCTCCCCACTGTTCCCTAGGCCAATGCCTAGCCAGTACCACCCCTCCCCCATGTCCAAATGGGACATTTACCCCAAGGATCTCCCCTCCTTGGTATAAAGGCCAGAGGCCACCCCCCAGCTCTCCCTTGCTCCTCATTTGCTCCATCTCCTCCTCACTTACCTCCCCCAAGCACCACTCCCTCTCCTCTGCTCTGTGCTGCGCATGAGAAGAAGGAGAAGCTTCGACCTCCAATAAAACTCGAGCAAGGCTCTCTCCCCCCTTGCTCTCCCTCCTCTGCATGTCACATGTTGACTCCCCTACCTCCCCTTCACCTAACCGTATGCTTATTTTTGTCCAGGACCCACTCCTCCGTCCTCGCCAGTGAGCTCCAATGAGGTCATCCTCGTCCACCGTCACGCAAGCTGTTTCCCGTGGACCTCCCCTGCCGTGCTGCCCCTCGATCTGCTTGCCGTCGTCGACTGCGTCGCCCTATACCCTCCCCATCGCCTCTCGAGCCCTCTGGTGAGCTCCTGCCTCCCTCTCTAACGTGCTAGGGTTCCACCGCCGCGAGCTCTACTCTGTCGAGCACGACGAAGCGCCGCCGTGCATCGTGACTTAATCAAATGACCAGATCTGCGCGATACCGCTTCAGCCGCCCTCTCCCACTAACACCGGGCCCCGCTTGCCAGGTTCAATCCACCGATTCCCGCGCGCCGCATCGCTGTCGTGGGCTGAATCTCCCCCTGCGGCCCTTTTCCCGCAGATCCCGGCCCAGTTGCCCTGTTCTCTTTTCTTTTTTATTTCAAATCCAGAGAAATACCAGTAGGATTATATCATTTTGAAAATGTAAATCAAGTCCAAATACCAAGATCTAAATTCCTGGTTGTTCCCTGATGTTTTCTTAAACATGTAGAGGCAACCCCAAGTCAAAACTAATTTCCATCTATTGCTAGAATTTATTCTGCTGCCAGGTGTACTTTTCCCTAAATAATTTTCCTCATAGAGTTTTATACCTCCATTTGAGATGAAACAAAGCTCTACTGAAAGGTATTTGAAATACCAGTCATCTAGCACAAGTCCTATGCCAAGGTGAACAGTAGTGTGCCTTTAACAAAAATAACAAAACTAGCCTTTATCTGCCTTGGATAAATTCTCTAGGTCGAACCAACTATGGTAATGACCTGATTCCACTTCCCAGTACCTCATAATATTAGTATATATCAAACCCTAGCAGCCCAGAATGTCTTGAACTCTGGTTGAATTCCAGTGATTTAATTACTTCTGTAAGTGGTTTTATCACTAATTAAATCACTCCAGGAGTTTGACAAATCCAAAATGGGTGAATCCAATTCCTACAGAAAGTTACTCTAAATACCTACCACATTCCTTTGGAATCAACTCAATAGCTTCTATAGAATTAATCGAGTGAAAAAGAGAAAAACCATATAGAACTGCCTTTGGGAAATTCCTGAGGGCATTCTGGTTATTCTTTTGACTTGATTCCAACTCTATGTGATTCAGCACATCAAACACTACCTAACCACCCAAGTAAATAATTTTTGGGCCTCCAGATCAATTCTAGTGAATTTATTCCCTCAAACTAGAGTTATTTCCACTATAAAAGGCATAATTAAATCTAGGTAATTGATAATCAAGTGAAACCACTTGTGTTGGTTTTGTTTTGTCAAGACCTATCTGAGGATATCATGGTTGCACATTGGTATCCTACAGACCTCAGAACCCCACTCCAAGTTCATGGTATTAATCCTAGACTTATATCTTCCAATAGAAAAACACCACACTGGAAATCTAGTAATTTCCAACTCCTAGTATCCCACTCCTCCTAAACCTACTAAGTTAAGTAGTATTTAGTATGTTTGTTTGCTGTATGGCTTAATGCATGTATGCCTTGTATTGATTATGGATTTGTCTGCTTGCATGTATACTCGATGACGGCGACAGTGTGAGTGTTTGATGACAAGAAGGAAGGGATTTGTTATTATTTATTGGGTATTCTTGGTTATGTAAAGAAGTACAGGGACTTATTGTTGAGCCACCATTCCAGAATTCCGATACTTGTCCTACTCTCTTTATTACCTGTTTTGTATCCTCTTTATAAATTGTATCATTCATCTACATGTCTTGTTTCATAAATACTGCACTAGTAACTTGGCCCCTCCAAGTTATGACTTTGTGTCCCTCGTGGCACCAGCCTGTTGTACCTACCATTTTTTCCTGTTAGATCGAGAGTATGATGGTTAGCATCCTACCTCGTTGAAAACCCCGGTTTGGAGAAAATAAACTGTTTTGGGGATTTACCCCACTACAAAAGTTTCAAATTGCTTTGTAAAACCCTTGGGAAAAGGCATCGTTCCAAGCGGATGTTTTAACGAAAGAAATGGTGATGATGAGAAATGAGAAAGGGAAGGGATGTTTTACGCCTTTACCGGAACAATTTATATCAGTGCAACCACATTACCCCAGGTGCTGGGGCTTAACTCGTAGGTTGTCTGCATTAGCCGAGGCAGCTTGTACCATGCATATAGGGAGAGATTCCTTGAATTCCGGGCAGGCGCTATCAGATCCCGGATCTGAAGCAAGTTGCTTACTTCGGCAAGAGTGAGCCTGTTCTGGCAGGAGTACGGTGCAACAATTGGGTCTCTCGTGGACGATATGACTTAGGCATTACAGAAGGAAGTGGAGTCAGCAGGTTAAGGTATATGCCAAGTTGCGGCTTGGTTATACGCTTGTACGGAAGGCAGGACTATGGCTGGGAGCCACATACTCGTTGCCGGGGAGAACAAACCAAAAAGGAAAAGCATGCCTTTGCTAGGGTCGACAAGTGAAAGGTTAGGTTTGATTATCTGGACCCCCATCTACTGTGGTAGTGGGCCGTGGTTTTATCTCGGCGGATGTATTCATTCTTGTGGGGAAAGTGCGCAAACTCTGTAGAGTATAATCTATCCGAATACCTGTGTCCACAGTCAAGGCCGTTTGGAAAGGTGTTGGCTAGGAGTACACAAACGGTGATGGTTTGGAAAGAACGGATGGAAGGACGAAGGTTCCGGGGGGGAACCCGAGTTCGAAAGCTTTGCTTTTACCCGAGGTGGTCGAAGAGGTTTAAAAAGGTATTTTACTCCAAAACTGTTTTTAGAAACTCTTTTTCAACAAAGATATGGAGATGTCTTGACTTATAAAACAAAGGCATGTTTTCAAAAATCTTTTGCAACAAAGATATGGAGATGCCATAACTTCAAGAGTTAGTCTAGGCTTTTCAAAACCAACCCCAGATAGTGTTATCTCGCGACAGCCAGAATTGCATTTCCTTACTCCTCTTATCTTGGTGGTTTGCGAGTACATTCAAAAGTACTCACGGTTGTGTCCTTGGCTATTTACTTGGCCAGACTTTCAGAGGTTCGACATCGGAAGATTAAGGTGACGTCCAGCAGGCTAGGTCGTCTTCCCTGTCAGTTGCCTGTAGGTTGAGGCATGATTGGGCTCTGTGCGTGTTGATGTTCTGCTGCTAAAGATGGTGTAGACATAACGTCCTTTATGTAAGTCTTGTAATTTTGTTATGTTTCAGATGATGTAATGATACTTGTCGGTTATGTTTCACGGCTCACTGATCATGGGAACTTGTATGTATACATAACAAGGATTTCTCGGATGGTTAATCTGGGGAGACCACAAATTGACACTAGTGGATCCATATGGTTTAGGAAAGGAACACACATGAAATGACTCTAGTGGTGGCTTATGAAAATAACAAACATGAAATGACTATAGTTGTGGTTTATGAAAAGGACACACATGCAATGACACTGGTGGATCCAGGTGGTTTATGAAAAAGAACACAATGCAATGACTCTAGTGGTGGTTTAGAGAAATAATACACATGCAATGACATGCAATGGCACTGGTGGATCCATGTGGTTTAGGAAAGAAACACACATGCAATGACACTAGTTGTGGTTTATGAAAAGAACACACATGAAAATGACACTTGTGTATCCATGTGGTTTAGTAAAATCACTAGCATTCAATGACACTAGTGGTGGTTTGGGAAAAGAACACACATGCAATAACTCTAGTTGTGGTTTAGGAAAAGAACACACATGCAATGACACTGGCGGATCCAAGTGGTTTATGAAAAAGGACACACATGTAATGACTCTAGTGGGGGTTTAGGAAAAGAACACACATGCAATGGCACTAGTGGATCCATGTGGTTTAGGAAAGGAACACACATGCAATGACACTATTGGTGGTTTATTAAACGAAAACACATGCAATTGACTCTGTTGGATCCAAGTGGTTTCTGAAAAGAACACACATACAATGACACTAGTTATGGTTTGGGAAAAGAACACACATGCAATGACTCTAGTGGATCTAGGTGGTTTAGGAAAGAAACACACATGTAATGACTCTAGTGGTGGTTTATGAAAAGGACACACATGCAATGACACTTGTTGTGGTTTATGAAGAGAACACACATTCAATGACATTGGTGGATCCAGGTGGTTCATAAAAAGAAGACACATGCAAAGACTGTAGTGGTGGACTATGAAAAGAACAAACATGCAATGACTCTAGTTGTGGTTTATGAAAAAAGAACACACATGCAATGACACTGGTGGATCCATGTGGTTTACGAAAAGAACAAACATGCAATGACACTAGTTGTAGTTTAGAAAAAGAACACACATGTAATGATTGTAGTTGTGGTTTATCAAAAGGATACACATGCAATGACACTAGTGGATCCAGGTGGTTTATGAAAAAAAACATATGCAATGACTCTAGTGGTGGATTATAAAAAGAACACACATGCAATGACACTGGTGGATCCATGTGGTTTAGAAAGGAACACACATGGAATGACACTGGTGGTGGTTTATGAAAAGGAAACACATGCAAATGATACTGGTGTATCCATGTGGTTTAGTAAAATAACAATCATGCAATGACACTAGTGGTGGTTTGGGAAAAGACCACACATTCAATGACTCCGGTTGTGGTTTAGGAAAAAAACACACATGCAATGACACTGGTGGATCTAGGTAGTTTATGAGAAAGAACACACATGCAATGACTCTAGTGGTGGTTTAGGAAAAGAACACACATGCAATGGACTGGTGGATCCATGTGGTTTATTAAAGGAACACACATGCAATGGCACTGGTGGTGGTTTATGAAAAGAACACACATACAAATGACACACACGCAATGACACTGGTGGATCCAGCTGGTTTATGAAAAGAACACACATGCAATTACTCTAGTGGTAGTTTATGAAAAGAGCAAACATGCAATGACTCTAGTTGTGGTTTATGAAATGGACACACATGCAATGACACTAGTGGATCAAGGTGGTTTATGAAAAAGAACACACATGCAATGACTGTAGTGGTGGTATAGGAAAAGAACACACATGCAATGCCATTGGGGGATCCATGTGGTTTTTGAAAAAGAACACACATGAAGTGACTCTATTGGTGGATTAGGAAAATAACACACATGCAATGACTCTGGTGGATCCATGTGGTTTAGGATATTAACGCACATCCAATGATACTGGGGAACCCATGTAGTTTAGGACAGGAACACACATACAATGACACTGGTGGTTTATAAAAAGAACAGCCATGCAAATGACTCTGGTGGGTCCATGTGTTTTAGGAAAGGAACACACATGCAATGACACTGGTGGTGGTTTGTGAAAAGAACACACATACAAATGACTTTGGTGGATCCAAGTGGTTTATGAAGAGAACAGACTTGCAATGCCACTAGTTGTGGTTTAGGAAAAGAACACACATGCAATGACTTTAGTGGATCCAGGTTGTTTAGGAAAGGAACACACATGCA
The DNA here is from genome assembly GCA_910589775.1 of Avena eriantha. Lineage (NCBI taxonomy): Eukaryota > Viridiplantae > Streptophyta > Magnoliopsida > Poales > Poaceae > Avena > Avena eriantha. The sequence goes on from OU342744.1 coordinate 324,823,459, forward strand.
ATGACTCTAGTGGTGGTTTATGAAAAGGACACACATGCAATGACACTGGTGGATCCAGGTGGTTTATGAAAAAGAACATACATGCAATAAATCTAGTGGTGTCTTAGGAAAAGAGCACACATGCAATGGCATGCAATGGCACTGGTGGATTCATGTGGTTTAGGAAAGGAACACACATGCAATGACACTGGTGGTTGTTTATGAAAAGAACACACATGAAAATGACACTGGTTGATCCATGTGGTTTAGTAAAATAACAAGCATGCAATAACATTGGTGGTGGTTCAGGAAAAGAACATGCATGCAATGACTCTGGTTGTGGTTTAGGGAAAGAACACACATGCAATGACACTGAGGATCTAGGTGGTTTATGAAAAAGAACACACATGCAATGACTCTAGTGGTGGTTTAGGAAAATAATACACATGGAATGGCACTGGTGGATCCATGTGGTTTAGGAAAGCAACACACATGCAATGACACTAGTGGTGGTTTATGAAAAGAACACACATGCAAATGACTTTGGTGGATCCATGTGGTTTATGAAAAGGACACATGCAATGACACTGGTGGATCTAGGTGGTTTATGTAAATAACAACATGCAATGACTCTAGTGGTGATTTATGAAAAGAACAAACATGCAATTACTCTAGTGTTGTTCGATTAATGACAAGTACACCGTGAGGGGGTCCTTGAGGCATGCGGAAGAGAGGGGTGTGAGATGTACGATATTTCGGGCAGTGAGCACACAAGTTTACCCTGGTTCGAATCCGCTGGCTTTGGACGGATCCTACTCCAGCAAGCAATCCAGTAATACGGTAAAGCTGGATATGGGTTACAAGGGTTTCGCCTGTGCAAGTTTAGATTGTAGACTATTGTCGGGGTGCCCTGGCGGCTCTCCCACTACTGGAAAATAGCATGCTCATGGCACACTATTTTTCGTCATCTTTGGCACACATGTAGTGTGCCACTAAACTCGCGTCACGGCTAAAACTTAACCGTGACGCACTACCAAGTGTGCCACGCCTATATCGACAAATCTATGGCGCACTGGGTAGTGCACCACTGTTCTTAGAGCCAATGTGCCACGGCTAAGATTTTTGTGGCGTACTAGCTGGTGCGCCACACGGACCAGGCCAAGTGCGCCACGGTTACTGTGCGGCACAAACACTAGCCATGTGCGCCATGACTATATTTGCTATCATATTTTTTAATTGGTAGTCCATACGTACATGCAGTATATATTCACAGTTTGCAAAACAGTACAAATACATACATACATGCATACATAGTTTGCAAAACAGTACAAATATACATAGTACATTACAAGTGCAATCATTGCACAAGTTATCGCCGGTGTCGTGATCTGTGAGGGAGCTAAGTTCACAATCGCTCTAAGTAGTCACCTAAAGTACTATCAAATACAATAAAACCACAAACACGGCGAGCAAGATAGAGATTACTATGATGAAGATACCCCCTCTCTCTCTTCCTCATGGTCTTGCAGATCCGGTGCCCCTCCTCCATCTCTTCCTCATAGAGGTGGTCCATCCACATAGCATCCACCACCTCCTTACTCTTCTAGCCTTTGTAGCTATTGCCCGGGAACTCGTTCACTTGTTTGTGACAGTGTTTCCACTCGTCGTAGACACCTGGAACATGGCCTCTATACACCACATACCACTACTTCGCCATCTCCATTGACACGACAAGTAATATTAGACAAGGGAAAGTTAGAGTTCACATATATATTGTGCCACGACATTTTAATCATGCGTAATCTCGATAAAGGGCCAAAGTAAGGAAAAACATGCGAAGTCTCAACTAAAGATACACTTATGAAAAAGGGCCAACTCAAAAATCATGCCTCATATATAAATACTTAGGTTTGTTTGGACACAGGAAGATGCTACGATGGTACTATGAGCCAAGTAGCACAAGACTTGGACGTGTGCATAGCACAAGGGTCACAATACCGACGCATCACATTCACATATATAGTGTGCCACAACATTTTAATCATCGGCATTGTCGAAAAAGGACCAAAGTAAGCAAAGAAAAGAACCAAATGTATGCAAAAGTACTAAGCATTGATTCATAACCATAATAAGTAGCATCCACCACAATTATTAAGTTCAACACATCCATCGAAACTATATAGAGCTATCCACAAGTTTACAACTACAACTATTGAGGCAGACATCAAGACTCCTGACTCGGCTTAGGGAACGGGACGACGCCTTCTTTCTTCATGAACGGCATGAGGTCACCCTGCATCTGTAGGCGATGTTCTATGTCATGGTTAGGCGGTGTGTAGCCTCCGTAGTGGAAGATCCCCCCAAGGTCATGAAATCATGATAGATGATTGTGGCAAACTGCTGCTAGATGCGATAAAACTCTTGTCTAAGATCTCAATCTTGGATCATTTCCTTGGCTTGGGCCCACTGTCGGAGATGAGCTAGTAGCGTGGAGTGTTGTTGGTCCAGTAGGAAAGCCCGCATGTGATGGAGCGTGTAGTAGGCTTCCTTCTGACTGTCATCACTCTGCTTCATGCAAGGGAAGTTCGTTGCGTGGTTGAACATGTGCTTGCCGAACTTGACCTTTTTGGTCACGAATGTGGTGCCTTCCACCGTGGCATAGCCAGTCAGAGCATGATCTAGAACAGTCTTGGTTTTGTCATAGTTTTCTTCTTTCTCGCACTCCCCGAGTCGAAATTTGTGGCTTGTGAATATTTTGGAGAAAGGACAATGAGTGTGCAGTCTTCGTCTCTGTGCAAAACAATTAAAATGGACCGTTATGTTGGAAAAGGAACGATGGAAATCTAAAAAATCATGTCCTGGCAGCGAGGCATTGACTTACTCAGGGAAGTAAGGCATGAGAAAGTATTCCTTCGTATTGTTTGCGACCATGACGTCTCGGAGGTAATTCTCCACGAATATCCGTTGGAAGGAGCTTCCCAAGCAACCATCACGCATGTATAAGCGGTCCACTACCACGATGCCCGATGTGTTCTCTAATGATTTGCATCGCCATACTGAGCGAAAATAAACGGACCATGGTATAGTGTAGAGGTTGCATGTGCAACATACCGAAGATGTCGGAAAACCTCACGAAGAACATATCCTTGGGGTTATTATCAACGAAGCCCAAACCATGTGGCACCTTAGCCATGAAAAATGGGTACGATGGATCTTTATCTCGAAGAAGGCATTCCTTGATTGTCAGCACACCATCATGCACACTCTTCATATCCGAACTGGGGAGCTTGTAAAATTTCTTAGTTTGCATCGGCTTACCCGCCACATGCATCCTCCACATAATAGCCTTGGGTCTTGGTGGCCCATCCTGTGCCCGTATCGGATTCGGAGCCGATAGCACCACCGGTTGGCTCATAGACTTGTTAGGTTTTCTCTTCCGTTGCTTCTTTACAGTGGGAGCATGGACCACATTCTCCTCACCGACCACCCAATGGAGTGTCTTGGGGCTTATAACAATTGGCCTTTTGTATGTTTGAGGCTCGGTGAAGAAGGCGCCATCAGCTGGAGGCATCTCCTAAGAACCGAATAGACGCTTGTTGCAAGCGGGTTTCTCTGCGGATGCATCATGGCAGGGTTCTACATTATTACTAGGCATGTCGTCAATGCCTTACCAAGTGTTGATGTACAGATCGATATCTTCATCAATCTTGTCGTTGTACGGATCCTGTGCCATAGGCATGTCATCAACATAAGGCAACACATCGCGTGGAGGTGACGGCGCGGGCGGCGGCACAAGTGGCGGTGTTGTCTATGGGGTGGTGCCCCCCGTCCCCAAACGAATCATGCTCTTCGGCCAGAGCATGAAAATGTTGGAGCAATCTTTGAGGATAGATGGCTCGTCTTCATCGGCTCCTAGGGGTTGAATGGGAGGTTTCACGTCGTCGCAGCCCTATAGAACCCGAACAATTTGAACCCTATGCACGGTATCTGGCATCGGCTTTGAGTGGAACACGTGGTTTAACGATTTAATGATTGTGCCCTTGGCAACATCCCTCAACTCGCTGTTCACGTAGTTTAGGAGAGTGCATTGAACACCAGCCTGCGAAAAAACATGTATGACATCAGACATGCCTTCAGAGTAATTAAAGGCAAGGAAGTGAAGTCACCGGCTTCAGAGTAATTAAAGGAAAGGATGCTTAGTAGTTACCTTGATGGCGTTGAGCTCGGCTAATGTCGATGCACCGACTACGAAGGGCCTGCAACTGACAGAGGGGCTACTTGATGGCAAGGTGCCAGCCGCCGGTGTATTCTCCCTGTCGCCTGTAGCATTAAGCTTCAACACCGTGGTGATGGCAGGTAGTCACCAACACATCCGGCGACGCGGTGACGACGGGCGGAGTCACCAACGCGTCCAGCGCCACGGTGTTGGCGGGCGGAGTCACGAACACGCGATCGCCGTTGTTCGAGTTGTTGCCGACCATGCTAGTAATTGGGCACGGCCCTTGACGAGCCTACGCATTCCATTTCGCTATCGACTCCACCAAGGTAGGTATGATGGCGGTGAGGCTAATTTCTAGGTTGTCTTGGACAATCTACAGAATGCGCGCCAATTGTGCCTTGAGTTCTTCAACCTCACGTCTTTCATCCTCGCTCCTCTAAGACACGTACGTCTTCGGCTCCGGTGGACCATAACGATCCGTCCATGGCTTAGCCCCGAAGCCGATGATATGGCCAACCGACGAAGGCTTCTTTGTAACCGGTGTGACTTTCTTAGCCCGGTTCATCGCCCTGTTAAAAGGGGTGTCCCACCGGGTGGCCGCCGTCAACCCCTGGGATGAGGAGGTTTGGGTAGCCTCACTAGAGATTTCCTCATCCTGTAGAAGAAGGAACGTGAACTATTTATAAATTCGACTTCATCAATTAGAATGCAATATACTTGATCCACAGTAATTAAATTCCTTACCGTAAGAACCACAAAATCCTTCATGATCTTTTCCGCGGTGAGTTGTTTGGTTTTTGGGTCCACATGGTACCAGGCCCTGACAAAGTTTCGAAGATGCTTGTTTTCGAATTTTGCGAAGGATTTAGGTTGCCCCTTAGCTATAAAATCATCATCCTCATTCTGCCATTTGGACTCTACAGCTCTATAACCTCCGGATCTGAGATGGTGGTTACCTATATTCATCTCCTGCAACTCCTTCCCTCGCTTACTCAAGGCCTTGGCTGTTTCGGGTTCACACCTGGCCTTGAACTCCAGGTAATGAGCTTCGGTGATCCGAGGATAGTTTTCTTGGATCTTCGCGAGACTTTTACCTTTTTTAAAAATCATCGTCTTCACTCGGGTTCTCTAGCTAGCCAGGGCGATGCTCATCTTCATGAGGGTGTATTTTTTACTTCATTCCCATGGTAATTTGTGTTCAGGTATTCAAGTGGGAACTTGTATCGTGCGTGCAGCTTCTCGAAGAGGAGTGTGCGCAAATGGACATTTGCTCTATGCCAGAGATTCTCTATGTTGATCGAGACAGTGGCCCGGGTGATAGCCGCCACTTTCCCACCGTACCCTTTGATGACGTGTTCAGGCGCCAGAGGAACCCCTTTGAGGGTTACTTCGGTAAGTTCCTCTCTGACAATGCTGACCGTGTTCGGCCGCCATTCCTTCTTCTTGTTTGGATTGCTACTGTCGGCGCCATCAATGGTTTCATCCTCGGTGTCCTCTACCTCCTCGCCATCATTGGTCTCTTCCTCCTCGTCCGCCATCTCATCATCGTCCCTCTCTTCAGGATGATATTATTCATCCCCTTGTTCATTTCTTTCCATCTACTGGGCAGCATCCCAGAATGACAATTTTGTTGGAGCTCTGACTTATTCTTCAACATTTTTGCGCCGAGAAGATCCGGTCTGGTCGTTGTCAGCCATGTTTGCACTAAGTAAAAAAAGTAAAATAAATATTAGAAATTCATGGGAAAATCTGGCATGACTTACCCTATTTTTCTTAACCTAGGAGTTTCCAATTTTTGCTGAAACAGAAGTTAATCAACATTTCAGCAATTATCGGAACTCATTTCAAATGTACCTGCACATACCCTAATCCCCCACCGCCCACGACAACCGTAGTTTTCAATATAACAGCATGGTACAGCCAGTAATTATTCTCTTTCAATATAAAGAGAATACAGAGTAATCTGCGTGGCAAACAATAATTAATACAATCATGTTATGATAAACAGCTAGTAATTAATACATGGCAAGCAGAGCTTGAAAAAAAATTAGAGCATGTCCAACAACATGATACAACTTTTTATTCGCTTGATACTAAGCTGCCAGGAACATTATACAAAAATCAGAGAATGTCCAGGAACATTATACAAAAATCAGAGCATGTCCAGGAGCATGTCCAGGAACATTAATATAATCCTCCACATTTTTTCTTTTACTACTTTTTATTCCCTTAATACTATGCTGCCCAGGAACATTATACAACTCTATGTTGACTACTTATATCTCTGAACTAGTTCACATATGACATTCCACTTCTTTTAAAGAGACTCCATTCTTATTTTATAAGTGGATTTTGTAAAATGCATGTCAAAGAAAGCATATTTCTATTAATACATTTTTACTTGCAAATATGTGACTTTTATAATGGATTTTTTTTGGTATTGATCAGGGTAATGACATTTAAAACTATAGTTCTTGGTCGAGCATTTCACTATAATAAAATACTGAAATCATTTACTATAATAAAATATTGAAATATATAAACAGAAATAAGATTTTTCTTATGATTCATCATAGAAAAAATAGAGCAGACATGGGTAGCTTAATTAACTAGGACATGCATTATTGACATGGGTAGCTTAATTAACCACCACAAATACACCATCTGAAATGCTACCTCTTACAAAAATATTGACAGTTAGAATGCTTTGGACAGTTACTCCATAGTTGACATAAAACATTCAACTGTAACATAGAAATTTTGGTCTTCCAGCAGTAAAATGGGGCTAAATCCATGGACAACTAACTATCTGTACCAACCAAAGTTTATCAGTTATTCAGCCTAGCTCTAATTCACAACAAGGACACAAGCCTGATGCCCTTGATGAACAAGAGAGGGGAAAGGGAGGGATCACCGAGAGGAGCGGCGACGGTGACCGTAGCATGCTCCTGGCGATGATGGCGCTGCCCTTCTCCTCCTGGCGACGGTGGCACTTCCCTTCTCCTCCTAGCAATCGTGACCGTGCGGCGAGCTCCTGGCGATGGTGGCGCTGCCCTTCTCCTCCTGGCGATGGTGGCGCTATGCTTTTCCTCCTCCTTGGGCTCCTCCTCCTCGGTGGAGAAGGCGACAACGGCGGCGGCGCTAGGGATTGGGGATTTGGGCCGCTAGGGGTTGGGAGTGCCCTTCTCCTCCTCCTCGTCGGTGGCGAAGGTGACAACGGTGGCGGTGCTAGGGACTGGGGGAGCTAGGGATTTGGGATTGGGGTTGTCCTCTATTAGTCTCGCATTTATGATGAGCGAGAAGAGGACCAGCAAGGGCTGGTCGACAGACAATTCAGGGCCACACCTTATGTGTGATGCACTAGGGACAAGTGCGCCACCCCAATAACATCAGCTGTGCGCACTAGGGTCAAGAGCGCCACGCCTAACCTGGGACTATAGTCAAATAAAGCCAAAGCCGAGTTTCTAACAGTTGTCTCGACTTATCCTAGTGGTTGCAGTTCCCTACCACACCGGCAAGCAACCAGATACGAACCCTGGTGCAGTGTGTGCTAATTTTTTTTTATTTTAAACATACTTTTAAATGTTAAAAAATTGATTGTAAGGTAGAAGAAAATTATAAATTACTTTTCTATTAAAATATATTTAAATGTGGTAGAATAGTGGTATAAAATTGATTCAAGGGTGGTACAAGGAAAATAATAAATTATATCTATGTTATATATTTAAATGTCAAAAGTGGTACATAAAGAGTGATTCAAAGTAGAAGGAAACTAATAAAATATAAATTTGATACATTAATAAAATGACGACACGCGTGTGATTATAAGAGCTAGCATTTTACAATCTTCTTTCCCTTCTTTGTCACGGTTGAATAGTTTAGCCCTGGAACTTTCATGTTTCTTTCCTCGAACAGGCTACCTTTTTTGGGTAGGGTTGTCCTTTGTCTTCTTGGGATATATGTTGCATCATTGTAGTTGTCATCATCTTCAATCTTTGGATCGCCATACTAGTCAAAGTCTTGCTCGTTGGTAACTCCGTCCATTCCGATGATGTTTCTTTTTCCTCTCCTCATGACACCCCGACTAGGATTTGCCGGGTCGGTAATAAAAAGACATTGGTCCACTTTGCTAGCCAATACCCATGGCTCATTTTTCGCGGCTACTTTTGCACCGACAACCTTTGATTTGTCGGCTTCTGGTATAACCATGGTTGCGCAATACCGATCTTCTCTTTCGACACTCTTGGCCCATCTAACATGGAACATCGGCACCTTTTCTCCACAGTAGTCAAGCTCCCATATCTCCTCGATCCTTCCGTAGAATCTTTCCTTCACGTCGTCATCGGTATAGAATTCTGATGTTACCACAGAGTTCTAATAGTCACACTTCCTATCCTTTTCCTTCATGTAGAATGTGTAGCCATTGATGTCATACGCCTGGTAGGTCATTAGGCTGCGCATGGGTCCCTGTGACAAGGCGAATATGATGTTTTCCTCCATAGAAGCAGAATCCGTTTGTGGGGACTATCTAGGAGTGTCTCGCTGAACCAACGTGTGAAATCGGAGTTGCGCTCTTTGTTTATTTCTCCCTTCATCCTCTGCTGGCCCCGGTCACTATACTTCTTCTCAATAAAATGTTTGTCCTTTTGTACACAAGGATCAACCACTTCTATATGTTGTAGCGTGACTAGGTTTGCTCTATTAAAGTCTGCGAGTCGACCACCGAAGTCCACATGCATTATGCAGCGACCCTCTCGGTGACCCGATCCATCGAGGTCTGCTAATGTGCCTGTTGTCGGAAAGACCAACAGGGTTCTCTATGTCCAGATAATTCGTGTAGAAAAAGATGCACTCTTCGGCTAGAAATCCCTTGGCTATGCTTCCATCTAGACGGTACCTGTTGCGGACGTATCGTTTGATGTGTTCATTCATTCTTTCGAACGGCATCATGCTCCGGAGGAACATCGGCCCGAGTTGGATGATATCCTCCATGATATGGACCAGTAGATGCACCATAATATCGAAGAATGCCTGCGGGACATATATATCAAGCTCACATAGTATCACCATGATCTCCTCCTGTAGCCTCTTGAGCTGTTTCAGGCCAATCGACTTTCGAGAGATGGCGTCGAAGAATTTTCAGAGCCCAAACAATGTTTCACGGACGTGCTCGTCCATTATCCCTCGTAGTGCAACCGGAAGTATCTGCATCATTAGCACGGCATAGTCGTGAGACTTCATTCCACTGAACCTCTACTTCGCCTCGTCTAGGTATCTACTTATCTTGCCTGCGTAGCCGTAAGGAAATTTGACTCCTAGGAGGCACTTGAAAAACTATTTGATCTCATCCTGGCTTGGAGTGAAGCATGAAGGGTTCAGTAAAATTCGTACTTCTTGACCTTTTTACCCTTTCGGTGACCTTGTGTCGCCTCCGACTGATCATTGTAAACATCCTGGTCATCAAAAGTAGTGTGTCCTCCATGAAGATCATGCCTCATGTCCATGTATATCAAGTCGTGTCTTGCTTTCGGACCATCTTTCGTCCTATCCGGCATGTTGATCAGGTGGCGACTAGACTCCCGCACACATTCTTCGTGATATGCATGATGCCAAGGCTATGAGGCGTGTGGAGGAACTTCTAGTATGGCAACTCCAAGAAAACATACCTCGATTTCCATACCTTCAGCAATAGCTTATCTGATTTTTGCCTCTTTTGCTTCGTTCCTAGCTTAGGGCACTCTTTCCAGTTTCTCAGTAAATCATCAATTTCTTTGCCATGATCTGGAATTCCTTGGATCTCTGATTTCCTATCAAACAAATCTCCATGCTTTCTCCATGGATCGTTCTTGCGAAGCCACCTCCGATGCCCCATGAACAAGGTTTTTAAAGACCCGGGATCTCTCTCTAGTTGGATATAGGTTGTGTTATCCATGCACCTAACGCAGGCGGAGAATCCTTGGATTAGTTGACCCGAGATATATCCGCAACCGGATAGTCTTGCACCGTGGTGCCCAACGCCGCTCTCATGGTGAAATAGTCTTGTGTGACAGCATCGTACGTATTGGCACCGGCTTCCCATAACATGGCTAGCTCGTCTTTCAACAGGCCAAGATATACAGATTGATGTCGGTACCAGGTTGTTTTGGCCCTAGAATTAGCATACTCATTTTTATGTACTTCTTCTTCATGCACAACCATGGAGGGAGGTTGTACATCCATACAAACATGGGCCATGTGCTATGTGTGCTGCTCTGGCTGCCGAACGGATTGTGTCCATCGGTGCTTGCACCTAGCTTGATGTTCCTTGAATCCCTCCCAAATTCTGCAAATTCGACGTCCAGTGCTTTCCACTGGCTAGCATTTGAAGGGTGCGTCAGCATCTCGTCCTCTTCCGTATCATCATATGTCTTCTTTCTTTCCGCGTCCAGCGCATGAGCTTTGCTTTCTTAGGGTCTGCGAAATACCGCTGCAGACGAGGAGTGATGGGAAAGTATCATACCACTTTTAGAGGAGCTTTCTTCCCTTTCTTGTATTGACTGACGCCGCACACCGTACATTTGGTTCTCTCCGCATCCTCGCCCCGATAAATGATGCATACGTGGTATCTAATATGCGGTAGATCGAGAGGACACATTATTTGTTGGTCGCCTCGATACTAGTTGGACACGTGTTCCCCTCTAGAAGACAATCGTGCTAGAATGCATCATATCGTTGAAGCTTGCGTCGGTCCATTTGTTTTTTTCCTTCATCTCCATAGCCTTGAGAGTTCCATTCTAGCAGGTATTATCAGGCTTGCATCCTTCATACAATGGAGTAACCACGTCTTTCTCAAGTTGCGTAAGCTTGGCTTTCTCTCTAGCGGCAGCTCCTGCATTACACATCTTCTCGAGTAGAAGTTCTTGAACATAAGGGTTCTCTACCTAGCCTGGCGATATTGGTCCATCTGCTCCGATGACGTCTAGATCTTCATGATCATCTTGATCTGCTTCGGCATCTTGATCTGGCCGGGATATCCTTCATTATGTATGTTATTATCCTATTGTACTTCCTCGCTTCCTTCCGCCCCATCAATTACGTCATCATCATCATGTTCATCACTTATCCACCGAGTGTAGCCATCCATAAAACCATGATGCAGCAGGTGTGCCCGCAGTTGTACGGAATCAGGATCGATCAACCAACTGAGTTTGCATCTTCTACACGGACATCTTATCTCCGTCATGTTATTCCGTTTCATGTCGGCCATCGCGCATTGAAAATATCTAGCCACAGTGCCTTCGCTCATTATGCAGACCATGGTTGCCCTACATGTTATTACACATAGCAGTGATCAGCGCAATAGATGTTTAGAACCACGCATAGAATGCATGCATATTCATGCAATGCAAAAAGGTCGCCCGAAAATTTCGGCATGACCTCTCCTGAAAGTAGAACCTTTGCGAGAAATGACAGAAATATACTGAAATGGAAATGAATCAACATTTCGGCAAAACATTGGAAACTCGTTCACACACACATACCCATGAGATATACAAACACATGATAATCCTCCATATATACACACATGCACATCCTCCATACACATGCACATAATTAATCCTCTTACACACATAAGAGCATCATACACACAAATGAGCATTCATCATCTCCATACACAAACATGCTCATCCTCCGTACGCATATAATAATCCTCTAACACTACAAACAAGAGAGAATCATACAAACACATGAGCATCCTCCATACACATGGATAACTTACCGATATGAGAGGCCGAGAGAAGATCGAAGGAGAGGTGAGTAGTAGAGGTTTTCTCTTATGTATATGTAGCATCCCAGTTAAGTTTAGTAAACTATTAATCGGTAAAAAAGATGAAGAAATAAGGTGGCAAGGAGGAGGAGCTCGACCAGATCTAAGAAGGAAGAGGGGAAAGTGAAGAAGAAGAACAGGGGAAAGTGAGGAGGTGGGGTGGCCGTGCATGTGATGATCTACAGTGGGCGACACAGCCGTGGCACACATGCGTCCATGCACCACAGATGAAATTCGTATCCGTGGCGCACATGTCCATGCGCCACTTGAAGGTTGGACGATACTTGGGGGTTGACCACACCCCACTTTCCTGTGGTGCATGGACATCATGTGCGCCACAGATAAGAAGATAGGCATGGCGCACGTGTGGACCATGCGCCACGAGCAAGTGGGGTGCGGTCGCACGCACCCTGGACCACACAAGTGGTGGCGCACTCAGGGATGGTGCGCCACGACTATGTTGCCAACTTGTGGGGCACTCCAGGATGGTGCGCTACATCTATTTTCTCGTGGGGCACTATACAGCATGTGCGCCATGGCCGCGTGGATTACCTATAGATGTTTTCCTAGTAGTGTCCCTAGGACGGCTTATATAGATATTCGGCACAGGGTTTACAGGAGAGACCTATCCGGCTAGGACTAAGAGTCCGTTACAATGTACATCCTGAACTACAAGTAACACTACAGGCCTATGTCGGTAAGTCTTCTAGGCCTTCCCGTAGCCGGATTGGACTCCGTCTCTTCTCTCTTACTGGGCTGCCCGTAGAGCAAATCTCTAACCCAAAGGTGATCACCCTGGTCAGTGAGGCATAGTGAGGATACCCGGAAAGTTTATCCCCAATAGCAGCCCCCGGAAACCTCCAAGATCTAGAGTCAGATTACATCATCGTCTAGCTTGATCTATCTTTGGCTTGCAGAATCTTGAACGGTTCCTGAAACTTCAAAAGAAAGGATAGGATCTGAGTCTCGAAGTGAGTTGGACCTATGAGTACATTATTCGAGTTTTCTAGACTGAAATTCAAAATTAAGCCGGAACTTGGTCTCTGACATAACCTGACATCAGTCAAGGTCAAGTCATGTCATTGCCAGACATTCCTAACAACACGATCGTTGGTGGGTCTGCTTTGCATGGAACCGAGGCGTCGTTTTAATGCGTGCGAAGAGATCGAGGCAGCGTAATCCTCACGAGGAGGTTACGCATCTCCTTCCACGACGCGTGGTACGGTTACAGTTGATCTTTGCATGAATCTCATCGTAGGTGAGGGATATAAGGGGTCTAGATCTCTTCCTTCTTCCTTACCAGCACTAATGCTTTCTCTTTCCCCTCGACGCTTCCTGCGAAAATCTTCTCTTCCTCCCCCAAAACTTTTAGCGTCGTCCATCCTAGGTCACCGCCGTCCAAAAAATGGATGACGCTTCATCCTCCGGCACAGTGGCGACATCAACGAGGGCCTCTGCAGCAATGGAGAGGGAGAATTTTCACGGTATTCGGATCCCCTACACCCTCGATGATGCCATGCTCGTTTCATTGAGAAAGAAGGCCTCCTCCGGACCGACGACTAGCGGAGCGGCTTTGGACAAACCAACCCCACCCCCAATACCGACGAGCGAGTGCACTTCGGCGCCCACCTCGATAGAGGCTTGAGCTTTCCTCCCTCAGATTTATTTTTTGAGGTTATAGATCATTATGGAGTGCATCTCCATAATCTCCCCCAAACTCACTTTAAGAAATGAGTGCATTTACATCTTTGTGCGAGGGGTATCTCGGTATTAGGCCGAGTCTTCTTCTTTTCCGGTATTACTTTCATACCGGAGAAATTCCATTATTGTTGGTGTTCCTTACATCATCGGTACTCTTAGCTTTTCGGTTACAAGAGAGCGGGTGTATCCTAGGATTAAGGCAAGTGAGTCTATTAAAAAGTGGCCATCCACGTTCTTTTATCATAAGGACATACCAGCTCCTGACAAATAAACTACTCTACCCGCTTTTGTCGGCGGCGCCACCATGCCTGAAGAGTCCTGGGATGAAGATGCTCTGGCTCTTACTGAGGATCTGCTTCTTTCTAAGAGGTGGATCGAATATTTGATGAAGCACAAGGGTCTGAAAGGATCCGATTTGGTCCACTGCTGGCTGGCGTGCCAGATTAAGCCTCTCCAACATCATGGTGACCAGCTCATGCATTCAATCACCAATAGTAAGTAGGATTCTCTCCAGATTTGCTCCAAATCATATTCGGAAAAGGACTATGAGCCCTAGATCAAATGGTTGATCAAGGAGCGTATCGAGAGGAAGATCCCGGATCTTTCCTTGGATATGTATACGGCTGACGATCGAGTGACCCCAGTAAGTTCCCAGCAGTTAATCGAATATGTGTTCATCCATATCTTGTTATATTTTCTTGCAATACTGAGATAACTTTTCTTTTCAGCCTACTGACCTCCTCGAGTCGGAGCTTGCTCCTCTCGAAAGATACCCTCGTCAGATATCTCAGTAGGAAGGGGCACTTGTTGTGCTACCAGAGGCGCTTACTCGGAAGTGTAAAGCTCCGACTGTCTCCAACGGCAGAAAAGAAGTGCCCATTGTGAAGAGGTAACTTTCATCATCAGGTCTTTGTATTTTATCTTTCATTCTTTTCTGAAGTGTAATGATCTTGTACTATCACACCTTTAGAGCTAAACAGCTCACTAAGGGCAAAGGGAAAGGCATCTCGTCAAAACCCCAGTGCTAGTCAAAGTTGAATTTGACATCTCTTACCGCAGCGCCTCCGACTCCTACCCCATGGCCTTCTATAGCATCGGAGATTACTCCATCTCCTAGTGTTGCAGAAGATCTGGCTCAGCATTCAAAGCAAGCGAACATTGGTTTGCATACCGACGTCACTATCTATGACTTGGCGCTTGATAAGGGTGAACCCTCAAAGGGTAATGATCCATCGACAGAAGTTTTCACAGACAACCTTCTCAGTAATCCAGGTCTCCCCAAACATGGCATTTCTCGGAAAACTGAAGAGGATATCCAGAAGCTAGCTCCACAATGCTTGGAGATTCGAAATATTACTTCCAAAGAAGAGGCGCAAGAAACCTAGGATGTCAAGTTCTCCAAGCTTCTTGACCATGTTCGTCTTCGCAAAGATAAGCTGAAGGCTGGCGTTGTTCCGCCACAGCTAATAATCCTGCTGACTCTAGCTGAGAAGGTTACAACTGAGGTGAACATGAGTTCAAGCAAGCTTACTCATGAACAATATGTAAGTCGGAATTCCAACTCACTTTTTTCTTCACTGTATATCATATCCTCTAGCCCCCAAGCATGAAGTTGGAGAGACAATCCAGATTTATGTTTTCATAGGATGCTAAAGAACGAACTAGTATAGCCCCCAAGGCTCGCGCTAATATTTAACTTAGTTAAAATATTAGACAGAGTCTTTAGTAGATTTCTGACTCTAGGTACTATTCTGACTTACAGAAAGCTAATGCTTATAATGAGGAATTATTGAAGAACATCTGCGACAAGCGGAGAGAGATCAAAGCTCTCCGTTTTGAAAATGCTCAAATTAAGATTTCCATGGATGAAGCTAAAGGTAACCATTTCAATACGTGTCCTTGATATTTTGCTTCATAATGAATTATAATTCGACTCTTCTTGATGTTTACAGAACTGTCAAGCAATCATGTAAAATGATTGAAGAGGCCGAATATTTCAAAACCCTAGAGGTGGAAAATGCCGACTTACGGCGGGCGCTAGATGAACTCAAGATTGATCATGAACGCAGCATTACCAGCTGTCTTGAGTCATCCAATATGGCCACCAAAGAGCGTGATTGGAAGATCACCATCCAGGACAAGAAAATTTCAGATCTCAATGATGATTTGGCCAGGGAGAAGGACATTACTCAAGCTCTCCGGGATGAACTCCAGAGTCTTCGAGCAAAGAAGACCAAAGTTGATGATGTCATCTTAGGTAATTTTCCTATCTCTAACTTCAGTTCCTTCTGATTCCTAAGAATCCAGATATATGTATGACTTTGTTATTGTATATGCAGCTCCTTTGAAATTACTGGGTTCTTCCACCGTCGAGTCTCGCACCAGCCGGATTACAGAAGTCAGTGATTTTCTTCAAGATTTCCACCAATCATTGGAGGATATTGGCGAAGTTCTCAAAGTTCCAGACATGAATAGAATGTCCGCCTTTGATATGCGAGATAAGGCAAAGGATATTCCCTAGCTTATTCAACATTTGAACATGTCTTATGCATGGACCGTAGCACAGAATGCCCTTACCATGGCTATGGGCCACCATGGAAGCATGGAAATCTGGCAAGTAACTAGGGGATATTCAACTGTGGATGAAGACGGACAGGAGAAAGACATCAAGGCCATCATGGACTTCTACGCCGGTAATGGATGTCTTGTAGCAGATCTGACCAGCTACGAGACTCCTTTCTTCACTCACGTGGAAACGCCTCCTCCGCCTCCCAAAGAAACAACTGAAGTTTTCGACGACGAGCAAACCGTATCGGATTTGAACGTCTCGGAAAGATATCAAGGCCAAGGCGATGTCTCAAGTGAGCCGGCAACTCCCACCTCTCCTCCTGCTTCGTAAAGTGCCAGAAAAAACAATGTGTTATTCTGAAGCAATCAGATTTGTAATAAGTAGTATAATATTTTTGCTAGTGCTAAGATGTGCAAGAACTGATGCTTATATTTAGCACTTTTGGCTTTATTTTGGCGTGCTTGAAATTTATACATCAGCACTTTTTTGCTTTGCCTATACTTATCGTTTATCTGGCTTTCCACCTTGTCCCTTTTGTGAGCTCGCCAACCTTCCACACCGAAACTCTACCGAGCAATGGAGCTCAATTGCTAAACTAGTTTAAACTTGGAAACAAAGCCGACTTCCAGTAC
Source organism: Avena eriantha (assembly GCA_910589775.1). NCBI lineage: Eukaryota > Viridiplantae > Streptophyta > Magnoliopsida > Poales > Poaceae > Avena > Avena eriantha. Next base: position 324,840,366 of record OU342744.1, read on the forward strand.
CAACAATTCAGTACTCGGAAAATGCCCGCATCCAGCAATCATATAAAGAACCCAAGTATAGACAATTGAAGTACTTTCAAGTATTCTGGGATTTTCGATTGTGACATGATAATTTGGAAAAAAGATGGTAATATAAAAATTCTCAGAAAATACTAAGGCAACCAATACTTTATTTCTCATTGAACATGTACACATATATGATTACAAACAAAGAAATTTTAAGAATAAAAGGGACGTAGCTGAGCAATATTCCATGGTCTATCTAATTCTTCCGGGTCTGTACTACCTCTAGCTCTCTTTCTCTTCTTAGTAGCAGGTCTTTCTTTGACTGGTCGCATATCAGTTAGATAGTAAGAACCATTGTACATTACTCGGCTAACTAAAAAGGACCCTTCCCAAACAGGGGAAAGTTTGTGCTTTCTTTTCGGCACAAGCCGGAGAACCAAGTCGCCCTTATTGAATGACCGGTTTCTGACTCTCTAGATATGATACTTGCGTAAATTCTGCTAATAGGCTGTTGATCTCATCTCAGCAATGACGTGAACTTCTTCGATTAAATCAAGATCATTTTGTCGAGAAATTTTGGCATGCTCTTCGATGTACGCATCAACTTAGGGAGAAGTATGAATCAAATCACTAGGAAGAACTGCTTCAGCACGATAGACCAAGAAGAAAGGTGTGTATCTCGTTGACCTGTTCGGAGTTGTTCTCAAGCTCCATATTACAGATTGTAATTCATCTGCGCAAGCCCCCACAACACGATGAAGTGGTGCTTCGAATCTTGGTTTGAGGCCTTATAGGATTAAAGCATTTGCTCTATCAACTTGTCTGTTAGCCTATGGATCTGCGACTGATGCAATGTTAAGGCGGATATTTTGTTCCTCGCAGAAATCGGCAAGCTCTCCCATAGAAAAATTGCTCCCATTGTACATAATAATATTGTGCGGATAATCGTATTAGATTATAACATCCTTGACGAATCTTCTGGATGTTGCTCCATCAAAACTTGTGATGGGTTTAGCATCAATCCATTTTGTGAATTTACCCACCATCACTAAGAGGTGAGTAAATCCACTTGGAGCCCGTTTAAATGGTCCTACCATGTCAAGCCCCCACACCACAAAGGGCCATGATATATGTATTGTTCGCAGCTGATCAGCCGGAACATGATCTTGATTGGCGTACTTTGGGCAGCCTTTGCATGTCTTGACTAGCCGTTCGGCATCTGCCTTGGCTGTAAGCCAGAAAAATCCATGTCTGAAAGCGTTCGCCACTAAAGATTTGGCTGCAGCGTGATGACCGCATTCGCCTTCGTGTATTTCCCTTAGGATTTCCACTCCTTCTTCCATAGATACGCAGCACTGAAAAACTCTAGATACACTCCGCTTATAGAGCTCACCACTTACTATTGTATAGGTTTTTCCTCGTCGGACGATCTGCCGGCTCAGAACCTCATTTTCTGGTAATTTTCCGTCTACCAAGTAGTCAAGGTAGGGTTGAGTCCAGCTAGGAATCACACCCAGACCTCCTACTAAAGGTGAGTCGAATTTGGTCGGATACTCCTCATCGACTCCTACGATAGAAGGAACTCTAAGGTGCTCCAAAAAAGCGCCAGCCGGCACCTTTTTCCATGCAGAACCTATCCGAGATAGTTTATCTTCTTCCTCATTATCTGTTCGATGGATATGTTGAACTCCAAACCCTTCAAATGATTTGGCTAATTCATCCACGGTAGATCTATAATATGTCATGTGCTCGTTTGCATTATAGTGATCCGAGACTTGCTGAGCAACAACATCAGAATCCCCATAACACATAAGACGTCGAATACCAATATCTTTGGCAATCCGGATTCCGTGCAACAGTGCTTCATATTCGGTAATGTTGTTCGTCGCCATGAAGTGAATCTGGAGCACATAGTAAAGTTTATCACCTTGGGGTGATTTGAGCACCACGCCAGCCCCCGAGCCCCCGAGCGCTTTAGACCCATCTAAGTGCAAGGTCTAGTATTTCGACTCTAGGAGGGTCATATTTTCTATTATCTCTATCCAATCAGCGACAAAGTCAGCGAGGATTTGGGATTTGATTGTTGTACGAGGTTTGCACTCAATGTCAAAAGCTGAAAGATCTATTCCCCAATTTGTGATGTGTCCTATAGCGTCGCTGTTGTTGATTATGTATCTCATGGGAGCTGTGCTCACCACGGTAATCTGATTCTCCTGAAAATAATTCCATAGCTTTCGGGATGCGAAGAACACACCGTAAGCCAGCTTTTCATAGTGCGGATACCGCTGCTTTGATTCAGTTAGGACTTCGATGAGGTAGTAAGTTGGACGCTGCACCAGGTGTTCCTCTTTTTCCTCTGGTCTTTCCACCACCATGATGACACTAACGACTCTGTTTATCGCAGCAAGATAGAGCAACATCGGTTCTCGAGGTTCCGGTGCTGCAAGGATAGGAGTGGACGAGAGTACTGCTTTCAGGTCTTGTAGTGTAGCTTCTGCTTCATCAGTCCGAATGAACTTTTTGGTCTTTTTCAGGAGCTTGTAGAGTGGTGTGGCTCTTTCACCTAGCCGGCTTATAACCAGTCGGCCTGGAAATATTGTGTATAACCTTGGTTTTGTCACGGTTCACCTCTATGCTTCTATGAATTTGGGTAACTCGAGCTAGGCTAGGTCCTTAGCTATTGCTTTTCGCTTTTCATCGTCGAAATGTCATAGGGAATGTTTGACGGGTTTAGCATTTGGGTGTACATTTAGAGAGTTCTCGGCAAGTTCCCTGGGTACTCCGGTCATGTCAGATGGCTACCATGCGAAGATGTCTTGATTTGCTTGGAGGAACTTAACGAGTGTGCTTTCGTATGTGCTATCTAAACCTACACCTATCTAGGTCACCTTGGAGGGGTCATCATCCTTCAATGGCGTTGTCTTCGTCTCTTCCGATGCATTGAACTCCTGAGTCGGATTTGTAACCTCCTTCTTCATCACAGGCATCTCGAACGGGTCGATGGTGTTCTTGATCTCTTGGTACTCCTGGGTGTGCAGCACGGCTTCAGCAAAGGCGACATTTCCGTCCTCGCACTCTCGCGCTTTCTTCGGGTCTCCCCTGATGGTGATCACACCGTTGGGACCTAGAATTTTCATCATATTATAAATGTAACATAGACGAGCCATGAAATCCTAGTAAGCCGGCCGTCCGAATATAGTGTGGTATGTGCTCTTGAACGGGACCACTTCGAAGGAAAATGCTTTCGTCCGGTAGTTCCTTGGAGTTCCAAAGCTAACATCAAAAGTGATCTCTCCAAGGAATTTTCGTGTCTTCCTGGGATGACTCCGTGAAAGATTACAGAGCTGTGATTCAGATGAGTTTCTGAGATCCTCATCTGATGCAGCGTTGTGATGTAGAGAATGTTGATGCTGCTGCCGCCGTCCATGAGATTCTTGGAGAAATCATAGCCATCAATAAGTGGATTGACGACTAAGGCGTATTTTCCTTGCCTATGCAACTTAGGCGGATGATCAACACGGTCAAAGGTGATTGTCACTTCTAACCTGTCCAAGTATTGAGGGACAGCCGGAATAGTTGCATTGAGCTCATGCAAAACTGCTTTTTTGACTTAAGCTGGTTGAGACCAAAGGAAAGTGACGTAAGTGTCTTTCTTTGTTGCGAAGTTGTTCTTTCCATCTAACTTGGGATTTAAAGGCTCTGCTTCCTCCATGTCGGAATCTTCCTTGGTCTCTTCTTCAGGATTCTTCTTTCCCTTCTTCCACTTAGACCTGTAGCCAGGGGAATCATATTTTTGATGTCGTCATTGAAACGACACTCGGCATTTGTGTGGGACGAGCCCCTGTTGGCATCTAAGTTATGCACACATGGATTGTTAGCAACGTTGGCCCAAGAGTAGGTTTTGCTAGGTTGCTGGTCTCCTCTACCTTGGACCCTTGACATCCCATGACCGCGGCTGTGGCCGCCTCCACGCCCTCCTCATCCTCCAGACCTCAAAGTAGCAGTGACAACCGTTCTTTCTGCGTTGGGTTTTTCCTCCGAGGTATTCTTGTGCTTTTGTGCTTGTTGATTTGGCTATTTTGGCGATTGTGGTACTTCCATGATGTTTAGTAGTCTTTTTGCATCATCGTTGGTGTCTGCATATTTGCTCGCCGTTTCTATCATCTCACCCAAATGCATGACCTTGCCGCACTTCAATCGGTGACGTAGGGAGTCCTGTAATAAAAGCTTCAATCGCATTTTGGTCGTTTACTCCCTCACAAGAGTTCTTGGTGTCGATCCACTATCTGTGGTAATCTCGGCAAGTTTCTCCGGCTTTCTGGGTGCAACTCTATAGGTCTCCTACCGTACAGGGCCTCCGATATGTACATTCGAAATTCCTAAAGAATGCACTTTGCATGTCATACCAGTTATGGATGGTGTTTTTCGGAAGTTCATTGAGCCATGATCGTTCTATCTTCCTCAACATAAGTGGGAGATATCGAGCCATGACCAAGTTGTTTCCGCCTTTGGTGATGCAGCAAGCCTGGAAAAAATCCTAGAGCCAAGTGTCTGGTCGAGCCACACCGTCATAGGGCTGAATATGTCTTGAGATGGCGAATCCTTCCGGGAATCTTGTTTTTCGGATGTGTGGTACGAAGCATTTTGGACCCACATAGACGTTTTTAGACTCGTAGCACCGCGCCTCTATGTTAGAGTTGATCCGGTGTCTTGCATCACTTGGTGATAGAGAACGCCATCTTGGTTGTTCGCTGTGGCTGCGGTGCCTTGGAGCCGGACTTATGCTTCTACCACCACCTCATCCGCCACGACGCCCTCCTTGGCCTCCTCAAGAGCCGCTGTGATGGGTGCTTGGTGGAGAGGGTGGTGCAGGTTGATTGTTTCTGGCTGAGCGCCGGCCTCCATTTGGAGCATCATTATTCTGGTTCCAGGGAGGGTCTTGATTACCCCAAGCCCCCTGCCAACTTGACTTAGCACGGTGTTCGTTGTTCCTTCGTCCATCATTTCCCCCCTTGCGATGAGGTTCATCCAGATGGCTTGTATATCTAGGTGGTGGAATTCTTTGTCGGTCCTCCTCCCGACGTTGCTCTTTGTCGTGTACCCTACGATTGTTCGACTCTCGCTGTGGAGGATGTCTCGGAACCAGTGCCGCAACTGTGTCTCGCTCTGCGGCTGGAGCGATGTTCCTCCAGTCACATGCGGCTCTGTGTTGTTGCCCTAAAGATCTGGTTCTTGAACAGTTGTCTTCCCGACGGTCGGGACGGTGACGCTATTCTAGGTCCCGTCGGGGCCTAATGTCATCCCAGGCCGGATCCGTGCGACATTGGTCAGATTTAGAGACCAGTTTTCTGCTCCTGGACTTCGCGACCTTCTGTTGCTCTAGAGCCTTGGTAAGTAGCTTTACACCCAACCAGACTTGATCTGGATTTGGATTGTTCACCAGGATATCTCGAGCTGCAGCACTGTTTTCCATTGGTGTAGAATACACCAGATCTCCCTTCCTGTCGAGCCGAGATGCTCCAGGATCTCCCTCAAAGAGGATCTTGTGGACCTTCGGATATTTGTTGGCCTGCATGTGGCCTTTTAGGGTCTTCTGATGTTGCAGAGAGATGAACTGCTCCGCAGTTGCAATGCGCTTCTTCTCTTCTTTGATGTTGTTAGCTTCATCCAGGAGTACTTGAAGATGCGCTTCTAGGGCTTGGCCGCTTTCTTCCAATTCTGCAGGTGTAAGTTCTGTAGCGGCAGGGATTGGTGTTGTCAACGCATCTCCGATGAGTTTACGAGCACCAGCAGTTATCACGTATCCATCAACCAGAGTTTCCTTTGGCTTATCTGGGATTAGGGCTCCATCCGAGTCTTCCTCATAATCTTCGGCAACCACTTACTCTGCTAGAGGATCTTTGGCTGGAATCTTGTTCTTCTTCTTCTTTGCCTTATTGGCAACACCGGTAGCAAAGACGACTTTGGGTCCATTTCCTGGAGTCAAGCTCTGATCAGTACTTTTGGACATCTGGACGTCGGGATTAGCTCCGATATCCATATCATCCTACATTTCACGAGAGTTTTCCTCAGATCCTTCATCTATGGCTCTCCTTATATTGCAGCTTTGGAGTTGTACTCCTCTTCATATTCTTCGGAGCACTTTCGGAAATCTGCCTACGTCATTGAATCATCCGAAGATGTCGGTAGGTCAGTGTTTGTTCTGATCGCCTCCAACACCGAGTCTTCGTTGTGTCTAGCATCGGTAGAGCCCGATCCGGATCCAACATATTCGACGAAGTGTGACGTGTGTGCCCTGAGGTAGTTGTGTCTTTCCTCGTGGGCTTGCTCGAAACGTCTGATGGTCTCGAGAACCTCATCCACGTTTGCGCCTTGCCACACCATACGCCTAAGCATATGCCTCAGGAAAGGTTGATCCATTCCGGTGTTGGCAGAGCCGGAACTAGAGTTTGTATTTTGCTCCTCTTGGATTTCGAACTCAACGGGAAGAACAATCTAGGATTCGACCTCGCTAGGGAGATCCACTCTGGATCCGATGTTCCCCGTAAGATCTCCTTCAGGCTCAACTTTCTCCACTATCTCCATGTTAGGTGCGGACTAGGTGGGATTGGGATTTTTCGGGACCCGTAACTCCGCCGCCTCCATGGACAAAGTGGACCCAGAAGCTTCTTGTGCCTCTATCATCACCACTGGGGTGCGTGGGAAGGTACAGCAAAACCGATGTAAACATCGATCTCACCAAAACACATGATGGTCTAGGCAGTCACGGCCTCCATAGCTGGAATCCAGGTCTCGTCGAGAACGATGAGAGGGACGTCGCTGACATAGAGGACGCGATCGACAGTGATTGTCTTGCCGATTCCGATTCTTGCAGACTCCGCTCGAAACATATATCCAAAGCTCACTTTCCCCATGATGGGCGCCAACTATCGTCAGGTTGATGACAAGTACGCCATGAGGGGCTCCTCGAGGTGTGTGGAAGAGAGGGGTGTGGGACTTACGGTATTCTGGGATGGTGAGCACACAAGTTTATCCAGGTTCGAATCCGCCGGATTTGGACGGATCATACTCCTACTACCAATCTAGTAATACAGTAGAGCCGAATATGGGTTACAAGGGTTTCGCCTGTGGGAGTTGAGATTGGATACTATTCTCGGGGGTGCCCTGAGGGCTCTCCCTAGGACGGCTTATATAGATATCCGACTACAACTAAGATTCGGTTACAAAGTGCATCTTCAACTACAAGTAACACTACAGGCCTATGTCGATAAGTCTTCTAGGCTTTCCCGTAGCCATACTGGACTCCGTGTCTTCTCTCTGACTGGTCCGCCCGTGGAGCAAAGGTCTAACCCGATGTGGGCCACCCTGGTCAGCGACGCACATTCAGGATACCAGGAAAGTATATCCCCAACATCTAGTTGTGGTTTATGAAATGTACACACATGCAATGGCACCGGTGGATCCCGATGGTTGATGAAAAAGAACACACATGCAATGACTCTAGTGGTGGTTTAAGAAAAGAACACACATGCAATGACTCTAGTGGTGGTTTAAGAAAAGAACACACATGCAATGACACTCGTGGATCCAAGTGGGTTATGAAAAAGAACAAACATTCAATGACTCTAGTGGTGGTTTAGCAAAAGAAGACACATGCAATGACACTGGTGGATCCATGTGGTTTATGAAAAAGAACACACATGCAATGACAATGGTGGATCCATGTGGTTTATCAACAGAACAAACATGCAATGACATAAGTTGTGGTTTAGGAAAAGAACACACATGCAATAACACTGGTGATCTAGGTGGTTTATGAAAAGAAAACACAGGCAAATGACTCAGGTGGATACATGTGGTTTAGGAAAGGAACACGCAGGCAATGACACTGCTGGTGGTTTATGAAAAGAACGCACGTGCAAATGACTTAGGTGGATCCATGTGGTTTAGGAAATGAACACACATGCAATGACTCTAGTGGTGGTTTCACATGCAATGACTCTAGTTGTGGTTGATGAAAAGGACATACATGGAATGACACTAGTGGATCCATGTGGTTTATGAAAAGAACAAACATGCAAGGACACTAGTTGTGGTTTAGGAAAATAACACACATGCAATAACTGTAGTTGTGGTTTATCAAAAGGACACACATGCAATGACACTGGTGGATCCAGGTGGTTTATGAAAAAGAACACACATGCAATGACTCTAGTGGTGGTTTAGGAAAAGAACACACATGAAATGACATGCAATGGCACTAGTAGATCCATGTGGTTTAGGAAAGGAACACACATGCAATGACACTGGTGGTGGTTTATGAAAAGAACACACATGCAAATGACACTGGTGGATCCATGTGGTTTAGTAAAATAACAAGGATGCAGTGACCCTAGTGGTGGTTTAGGAAAAGAACGCACATGCAATGACTCTGGTTTTGGTTTAGGAAAAGAACACACATGCAATGACACTGGTGGATCCAAGTTTTTTAGGAAAAAGAACACACATGCAATGACTCTAGTGGTGGTTTAGGAAAAGAACACACATGGAATCGCAATGGTGGGTCCATGTAGTTTAGGAAAGAAAAACACATGCAATGACACTGGTGGTGGTTTATGAAAAGAACACGCATGAAAATGACTCTGGTGGATCCATGTGGTTTATGAAAAGGACACACATGCAATGACATTGGTGAATCCAAGTGGTTTATGAAAAGAACACACATGCAATGACTCTAGTTGTGGTTTATGAAATGGACACACATGCAATGACACTAGTGGATCCATATGGTTTATGAAAAGAACAAACATGCAAGGACACTAGTTGTGGTTTTGGAAAAAGAACACACATGCAATAACTATAGTTGTGCTTTATGAAAAGGACACACATGCAATGACACTGGTGGACCCAACTGGTTTATGAAAAATGACACACATGCAATGACTCTAGTGGTGGTGTAGGAAAATAACACACATGCAATGGCACTGGTAGATCCATGTGGTTTAGGAAAGGAACACACATGCAATGACACTGGTGGTGGTTTATGAAAAGAACACACATGCAAATGACACTGGTGGATCCATGTGGTTTAGTAAAATAACAAGCATGCAGTGACCCTAGTGGTGGTTTAGGAAAAGAACACACATGCAATGACTTTGGTTTTGGTTTAGGAAAAGAACATACATGCAATGACACTGGTGGATCCAGGTGGTTTAGGAAAAAGAACACACATGCAATGACTCCAGTGGTGGTTTAGGAAAAGAACACACATGGAATGGCACTGGTGGATCCATGTGGTTTAGGAAAGAAAACACATGCAATGACACTGGTGGAGATTTATGAAAAGGACACACATGAAAATGAATCTAGTGGGGGTTTATGAACAAACATGCAATGACTCTAGTTGTGGTTTATGAAATGGACACACATTCAATGACACTAGTGGATCTAGGTGGTTTATGAAAAAGAACACACATGCAATGACTATAGTTGTGGTTTAGGAAAAGAATACACATGCAATGACACTGGTGGATCTGGGTGGTTTATGAAAAAGAACACACATGCAATGACTCTAGTGGTGGTTTAGGAAAAGAACAAACATGCAATAACTCTGGTGGATCCGTGTGGTTTAGGAAAGGAAAACACATGCAATGACACTGGTGGTGGTTTATGAAAAGAAGCCACATGCAATGACACTGGTGGATCCATGTGGATTAGGAAAGGAACACACATGCAGTGACAACGGTGGTGGTTTATGCAAAGAACACAGATGCAAATGACTCGGGTGGATCCATGTGGTTTAGGAAGGGAACACACATGCAATGACACTGGTGGTGGTTTATGAAAGGAACACATATGCAAATGACTCTGGTGTATCCAAGTGTTTTATGAAAAGAACAAACATGCAATGACACTAGTTGTGGTTTAGAAAAAGAACACACATGCAATGACTCTGGTGGTTCCAGGTGGTTTAGGAAAAGAACACACATGCAATGACTCGAGTGGTGGTTTATGAAAAGGACACACATGCAATGACACTGGTGGTGGTTTATGAAAAGAACACACATGCAATGACATTGGTGGATCTAGGTGGTTTATGAAAAGAACACATATGCAATTACTCTAGTGGTGATTTATGAAAAGAACAAACATGCAATGACACTAGTTGTGGTTTATGAAAAGGACACACATGCAATGACACTAGTGGATCCATGTGGTTTATGAAAAGAACAAACATGGAAGGACACTAGTTGTGGTTTAGGAAAAGAACACACATGCAATAATTGTAGTTGTGGTTTATGAAAAGGACACACACGCAATGACAATGGTGGATCCATGTGGTTTATGAAAAAGAACACATATGCAATGACTATAGTGGTGGTTGAGGAAAAGAACACACATGCAATGACATGCAATGGCACTGGTAGATCCATGTGGTTTAGGAAAGGAACACACATGCAAATGACACTGGTGGATCCATGTGGTTTAGTAAAATAACAATCATGCAGTGACCCTAGTGGTGGTTTAGGAAAAGAACACAGATGCAATGACTCTGGTTTTGGTTTAGGAAAATAACACACATGCAATGACTCTACTGGTGGTTTAGGAAAAGAACACACATGGAATGGCACTGGTGAATCCATGTGGTTTGGGAAAGGAAAACACATGCAATGACACTGGTGGTGGTTTATGAAAAGAACACACATGAAAATGACTCTGGTCGATCTATGTGGTTTATGAAAAGGACACACATGCAATGACATTGGTGGATCCAGGTGGTTTATGAAAAGAACACACATGCAATGACTCTACTGGTGGTTTATGAAAAGAACAAACATGCAATGACTCTAGTTGTGGTTTATGAAATGGACACACATGCAATGACACTGGTGGATCCAGGTGGTTTATGAAAAAGAACACACATGCAATGACTCTAGTGGTGGTTTAGGAAAAGAACACACATGCAATGGCACTGGTGGATCCATGTGGTTTATGAAAAAGAACAGACATGCAATGAGTCTAGTGGTGGTTTAGGAAAAGAACACACATGCAATGACACTGGTGGATCCATGTGGTTTATGAAAAAGACCACACATGCAATGAAACTGGTGGATCCATGTGGTTCATAAAAATAACAAACATGCAATGACACTAGTTGTGGTTTAGGAAAAGCACACACATGCAATCACACTAGTGGATCAATGTGGTTTATAAAAATAAGACACATGCAAATGACTCTGGTGGATCCATGTGGTTTAGGTAAGGAACACACATGCAATGACACTGGTGGTGATTTATGAAAAGAACACACATGCAAATGACTCTAGTGTATCCATGTGGTTTAGGAAAGGAACACACATGCAATGCCTCTAGTGGTGGTTTAGGAAAATAACACACGTGCAAATGACTCTGGTGGATCAGTGTGTTAAACCTTTGTCACACACACCAAAAACACGTTCGAAAGCCGTTAGATTTGCGTCCCCGTCTAATGGTGGATGTTGGATCGCATCTTCTAGAAAGCCGTGCAGAACTAGTTGTCTGATCCATTTGTTGTAGACCATTCGATTGGGGTGCGTGGACGATTAAGATGGTTCTTCGTAAGAGCGATCCGGGAGTAGGTTGTTCTGTGACATGATTGGCCGCATTTAGTTTTCACTTATAGTCTTATTATTATTATTTCCACTCCCCTATAGCCTACTATTAATATCATAGAGCTCGTGAGTGAGCATGTCTCCTCCACAGCCCCCTCCCCCACCACATGTCACCGTGCCCGGACGACTCTACCGGCTTTCGTGCGCCGTGCCTAGACGACAACCACTGATTTTCGGATCTCTACCTTCATCGTAAGAAATCATTTTACAAGCATTTGAATTTATCTTACATATTCCTACTATTCTCTAATCTAACTATGGTTCTTTTATCCGATTTCACGATGAACTTTAGATGTGGGAGCTACCGAAGGAGGAGTGCGAGCTGCTGCAGCACAAGAATTGAGAGATCATCGCGTGCAACATCGCAGCGATGTTCCCGCTCTTGTGCTCCCACCTAGGATGCTTTCGCTGTTGCTCCTACTACGAGCTCCTGCTCCACGAGCTCGCGTGCCCGCTAGGCGTGTGCTCTTGCACGGAGCCAGGCTACAACTACACCGTCCTGCCGAAAGAGCTTTCTGTCCACCTTGCAGAGGAGCACTTGATCCAAGTGTTTAGGGTCGTGTGCTCCCACCAGGCTACAACTACACCTAAGATGTTCCCGCTCGTGTGCTCCCACCAGAAATGGCCCCACCATCATGTGTGCGGTATGCGTCAGGTCGGTCTCGATCGTCTTGCCCCACCAGCATATGTCCTCTAAGTCTCCTACCGATCTCTCTCCTTATATTTAACAGCTTCATGATCATACCACGTATGTTGTCCATCAAGATATGAATAGTACGCACTTTTATGTCCTTCACCCAGTTATTCAGGCATTCTGCAAGGTTGTTGTTTATGTAATCAACTTTGATGTCAGTATTGAATTGACTCCTCTTCCATAGCAGCTAATGATGCATGGCTAAATACTGTGGAAGTTCAGGGGCTTCTGCAAAAAAAATTCTCATGAAATATTCGCTTCTACTAGCTTTGTAAGCTCGAGCAATAGGAAACATCTAATGAAATATGCTGCATGTGTAGTGTGAGTACAAGTTGAGCATCAGATGGGCATGGCATTCTCTACCTTCAGCTCGCGGGAACACCTCTTTCGCTGCATTCGTCAGCCCTTTGCATGCATCCGTAGACATAGCCAATGGATCCATGTGGCCTATTGATCTCTTGAGCTGCCTCATAAAGCGGACCCAATTTTCCTCCATTTCTATTTCAAACATCCCGGATGCCACTGGGAACATCCAGTTGTGACCATCAAGTGATGTGGCAGATGCCAGGTAGCCTTTCCATTTGCCAGTTAGGACAGTGCTGTCTACACTCAGATATGGCCAACAACCATCCTTGAATCCCTGGATGCAAGGATTAAGCGCCATGAAAAATCTTTTGAAATAAATTTTCCCACATACTGATTCGGTGTTAATCTCCACAACACTCCCTGGACTCCTTGCTTGTACCTCCGCCTTGAAGTTGTATAGCATCCTGAAGCTATTGGTCCAATCCCTGTGCATGACCCTGAGAGCTTTCTCTTTACCTTTCCAAACCGTGTAATATGGTAGTAAAATGTTGTATTTAGAACCGAGGCTAGTCTGAATATTCTTCGTGGTCTCTTTAGGGTTATCCTTTAGTATGGACATAGCTTGTATAGCCACCCACTCTGTATCAACCATTGAGGATTTTTGTTTGCTGCCTGTAGGACACATGTGGGGAGGGCCCATTTTTTTCACCTTCAACATAGATTCATTGAAAAGATAAGCAGAGTTAACTCGTTGCCAGAAAGATCTTGCTCAACAATTGTAGTTATAGAGTGAAAAGCGAGAAAGTTTGAATGGTTTGCTGCATTCATTGCCACAATACCCTAATTACCTTTGATGCAAGTAAGGCTCTTGCTGTGATCCTCCATGGAGAATTTATTGTGAACCATATATTCCTCCATGTTAACTTGCAAACAGCCCCATACCTCTGGGCAGTGTTGTTCATTCGATGAACGTCGAACTCCCCCTTGATAAAAAATGTCGGAACAACATCCTGAACTCATGCATGCTACTGAACTCGGTGTCGACCGAAATTACAGGATACTCGTGGTCATGTTTCATTTATTCTACTTCAACACCAAAATCATCGATTGGAATGCCAGCCTCATCGTTAAGTTCCTCGTCTATTTCATCATCACCAGATTCTTGATCCTCTACAATGCAATCTTCTTCATCTGATTCAGAATCTTGGCCATCGTCTCTAATGCCTATTACTCACACATCATATTGACTCCCATGGTTGGCGCTACACCATCATCTCCACCCAGATGGACTGGAACATTGCCCCAATCAACCTCACCGGCAACTCTGTTTTGTCACAGACACTCTGTTGGTTCTGCTGCTACCACATGGGGTGGTCTTACGTTTTCATGCATCCTAGGATCTTCAATGGATAAACAGCAGTCAGAATCTATTTCATCTTCACTATATAGAACCCTCTTGCTCTTCTTGCGTACATCCTCCTTCCTGATGTAATATTTCCTTATGGTATCAGTAGGGCTTGACATATGCCTTCCATTCCCCGTCGAACTAGCCTTTATGTTGCTGCTCTTGGGTGTGATCTCCTTCATTCTTCCCCTCACGGGTGTTGGCTCCAGGGTGCTGGCATTATTGCCTGCCCTCTGCGGAGTGTTCATCTTTGAATTAGCCATTTTGCTACTACTATTCAGCATGTTCTCCTTCATGATGGCATTATTGCCTGACCTTAGCGACGTGTTCTGCTCCAAATTAGAATTTTTCTACTACCACTGGGTGTGATATCCTCTATGATGGCAATCTTAGACTTTTTGCTACCACTTCCTCGGTGTGTGCAACACCGTGCTCGCCCTCTTAGCATTTTTGCTGCTACCGTTCGGTCTGGCATTTTGACAGGATCTCAGGGGTGTACTCTGCGACGTGGTGCCTTTTTTCATGCGACTCTTGGGCGTCCTCTTCTCTAGCATGGTCTCCTTGGTGATGTTCTTCTTCGGGGTGCCCTTTCTAGAGAGAATATCATTTTGCGGCCCGAAAGTTGGGGTGTCCAGGCAACGCGATACCCAAGTTCCCTGAAATGAGCCAAGATGACTACAGTTGATGTGCCAAATACTCAGAGGGTCTTTTTTGGCATGACGGCCATCAACTTGACGTTTCAATACAAAAAATCAGGCTAACGGCCATAAGGTTGGGCCCCCTGTCAGTTCTCGCTGCTATGTCACTCCCGTCGCTTAGATGTCAGTTAGGCTTGCAGCGTTGGCGCCTGCATCCATTACACATCTTCTTCTTCCGCGGAGCGGCAATCTATGGGGCATCGCAGCCATGGTGTGGAGCTGGGACGTGGACGAACCTGCTCGGCCCAGCTCTCCTCCTTGTAGGCTTGCAGCATTGGCGCCTTCATCCATTACGCGTCTTCTTCTTCCCCGGAGCGGGAATCCGTGGTCGCGGCCATGGCGCAGAGCTAGGACATGACAAAGCTGCTCGTCCCCGCTCTCCTCCTCATCTTGAGTCGGAGCTCACCCTCAACATGGATGCACCCATGGCACGGTGCAGGGACGAGAATTGGTTCCCGATGAGATCTATCACCGTGTTGACTATGCTCGGTTCTAATTTCCTCCTCTAGAACCCGAGGTCGCCGTCGCCGTGGTTGCACCCGCACCAATTCTGCCACCTCTACCGAGGTCTCTGTGGTAGCTCAAGTTCTTCCATGTTGCACCTGTAAGGGTTCTATTGTGTATGCATGAAGAATAATTGTAACAAAGGCCTGAAAATCTTGGGGTGATATAGCATTTCGGAAGTATATGACGATTGCATTGAGTTCACCGACCCCTAGGCTGAATTCTGTGCTAAAAATAGAATTTTCCTTGATGATCTGCTCGTCGTCCAGGTCAAGGTGACGAGGCACAATATCAAGCTAATTATTGAGGTGGTCACCGGTCCGGCAGAGGAAACAAGAGGATGCGGAAGATGACAACGACGAGCAGCACGAGGAGGACGAAGACGAGAGTGTTGGCTCTGTAATGTCGGTTGTAGATCAGAACTTCTGAATAAATCATCAGAATTTAAATTTCAAGAATACATGCTTAGAAACTTTTGTGTTGTTGTATGTTAAACTAGCAAATCTCTTTTGTTCAAATCGCTTGGGCTGTACCAACTTCATTATGTTTAATTATCAAAGACTAAATATAAATGATTTCTCTCAATTTCTCGCATAGAAAAATGCACAACTAATTCCATATTCTCGCAGGAACTGGCCCCACTTGTTCAACCAGCGGCACTGCCATGATCTCCACATAACCATGGTGAGTTCTTGAACCAAAAGTTGCAGTTACCACGTTTCTTCTGCAGTCATTCCTCTTCCTCAGTCATTCCTCTGCAGTTTTTCCTGGGCACTTCTTCTTTCGTTGTTCTGGAACCGTCTGTTCATCTTCTTCTTCCTCTCGTAGGCAATTCCTTGTAGGCATTTCCTTTAACCCATTTCCTTGCAGGCATGGGCGATGGAACACATACCCACTTGGTCCCTCCCCATGGCACCACGACTTTGACAGTGGTGTACACAAATGATGAAGAGACTGTGGAGACAACTCTCGCCAGGTTTGAGAAATTGCTTGAGAAAGAGAATCACAAGTTTGTGGGGCTAGACTTGGAGTACACCCTTGCAAATAAGCAAAAAATCCTCCACAAGAGATCGCTGACGTGCAAATCACCATACATGAGGAGGTCCTGTTTACCACTTCTGCAGGTATGTGAAATTTAAATTTTAGGTCACCACTTCTGCATCCCTTGTTCCCTTACATTCCTAAAACCATCTAAGTGCACGAGTAAACCAACTGAGATGCATTGTCCGGCTCTAGTCGAGTTCTTGTGTAGGAAAGGGGTAACTTTCACTAGCGTGGATATCACAAATGACACAATTATGCTTTCTCATGCGTTGATAAAAATCCCAGATGGGCACCACATCAATATCCAAAATCTGTACAAGATCAAACCATACCCAGCGAAGGATGGCATGGGTGATCTGGCAACGGAAATCATCGATAAATCCTATGAAAACCTGAAGAAATTGAAGCGACTAGATCACGATTACTGGGAGTGGAAGCCGATGACCCAGGTGTGCCTCAACTATGCAGCCAGAGACGCCTACATGGCGTACGAGTTTTACAGTAAGCTCATTACCATGAAAGATGGGATGGTTAAGGCGAGGTTTTTCGCGAGAGAACTATACCCTGGTTGCAATCTAGCCCAGGAGAAGAAGCGCGAGGAGGACAGAAAGTGGTTTCAGGATGAGCAAGGATCTTGGGACGGTGGCGACATCAACCGGTTGAAGGGGAAGCAAGTCAAGGACGACAATAAGTGGTGGTGATACATTATGTGTTTGAACTAGATTTTAGTTTCTTGTTTATTATGTGTTTGATACATTTAGTTACTTCAATACAAAATTTCGACCAATTTAACTTGTTGATGTATTCCTTGACAATTATAATATAATGGAGGACTAGAAATATTTTGTAGTGTGCATGAGCATGATCAGTAAATATAATTGAACAATAGAAACTTTAAGGAACTCCATATAAAAGAGTAGATTAATATAGAAGGTTCACCAGAGACACCACGGATATATTGTCTTACATGCCACACATAGGTAATAATTAACTAGAACAAAATAAAAGCAGGGGCGTCAGCAGGAGGCCGGGACACAGAGACGCCTAGCAGGGCAGGGGTTTATCAGAAGGAGGTAGCGACATCCTAGTCGATCGGATACAGGCCAGACCTGACATAATCCCGGAGGAATTTTCCGTAGGTTGCGGGCCGCGCCAAGGTAATCGGCCTATGGCTTCTACCTCCGCCTCTGCCAGTGCCCTCCGCATGCTGGATCATGTTGTCGAGGTCCACGTTGATTGCTCCACAGAATAGGCAAAAAAGTCTCCCCCTATGGTAGAAACGGATTAGCGCACAACGTAACCGCCTCATCACGTAGCAGCTCTTGTTGTCCCTGGATACCTTGCTATTGTCCACTCCATCATCATCCTCCTGTGATTTTTAAGAACATAACTTAGAACTCATAGATATGATTGAATTGTATTACAACTCAAGAATTGACAACATGTATATGTAAGATAATATATCCGTGGATATCAAAGATAAAGCATCTCACCAATAGTTTGATCGGTTCATATATCATTTCATCTCAACACAATGACAAATAATTGCATTAGAGTAAATGTAGGATAAATCTAGGGGCCTCATAAGTTTCTGTAGGGATGGCGTAAGTGAACCAAGTAACAATTGCACAATTTATATTGATTTTGTACATGGCCCCAGGTTCGCTCACTCATCCCTAAAAAAATCTGGCACCAATGTTTAGCCTCGCTTTGGGGTAAATTTGAATCATTGGCCACAATAAGAAATTGAAATGTAATCATACAAAACAATATTCAGGGATATACATAGTCAGGTACAAAAACAAGCCTAAATATTGTAATTATAAATAAAAAACCAAACAATTAATATTCAGGTACATTAAAAATACTTATGATGAAAACCATTCCTATACATATGCATCATACCAATCATTAAAAGATCAGGAACAAATCAAAGATCATATATGTAGTTCCATATGAGAATAAATCAAGGGCCTCATAATTTGTTTTAGAGATGGAGTTGGAGAACCAAAGTACCAACAGCACAACCTATATTGTTTGTGTGCATTGCTGCCTCAGGTTCACCGACCCATCCCTAAAATACGACACCATCATACGTGTCTCCCCTTGAACTCTTTTGGGGAAAATTTCAATCATTGACCTCAGTGACAAACTAAAATGTAATTCTTATACACTATGAATGCATGTTATAGATAATTCAAATATCATAGTTCTATGAATGTAGAATAAAGATTGCGTCCTCATAAGTGTCTACAGAGATGGCGTAAGCGAACCAAGTAACAATTGCACAGCTTATATTGATCTTGTACATGGCCCTAGGTTCGCTCACCCATCCCTGAAAAAATCTGACACCAATGTGTCTTCCTCTCTTTGGGGCAAATTTGAATCATTAGCCACAATATGAAATTGAAATGTAATCGTAAAAAACAATATTCAGGGATATACATATGCATCATACAACACATTCATAGATCAGAAACAATACAAAGATTATATATAGGTTCCATATGAGAGAAAAATTAGGGCCTCATTTTTTTCAGCGATGGAGTCGGAGAACCAAAATACCAACAGCACAACCTATATTGTTTATGTGCATTGCTGCCTCAGGTTCACTAACCATCCCTAAGAAAATGACACCATCAGATCCCCTTGTACTATTTTGGGGCAAAATTGAATCATTGGGCTCAGTAAGGAATAGAAATGTAATGGTATAGGCCTGCTGTGTATCGAAATCAACACACAACTAGCAAACTCAACTAGATGGCAGATGAGCAGATTGGGGATTTGTGACTAGACAGATTGGGGTTTTGTGATTAGATGGGAGATACATCAATCGACCAATCGAACCATATATATACTACCCTACTTCAAGAGCAAAAGAATATGTACACGATTGAACAAATCCTATGGATGAACAGTGAAAACTACGGCTACGACTAGAGAAGCTAGCAATGTAGTACCTCGGACTCCTCATCAGGGACCTCCTCCTCGAACTCATCATTCTCCGCGAATGCATCGATGATTTCTTGTACGGCGATGGGGTAGTTGATGTAGATTGCCGGATTGCCTCCGCCTGCCTCCTGCCCCCAATCCAGATCTGCCGCTGGCACCACGACGTTGTCGGCCGCCTGCTGCTCAGCGGCGACAGCTACCACCTGCTGCTCGGCGGCGACGGCTACCACCTGCTACTCGGCAGGGACGGCTACTGGCTGGATGGATGAGCTAGCACCCTTGACGCTGCGGCAGCGAGGGGCATTCATGCCCGGAGAAGACGCCTCCGCCTGCTTGGCGACGACCGAGCCATCTAATGTTGCGCCTTCAACTAGCTTTGCCTCCTGCTCCTCTCCACGCGTACGCTTCATGGCGCACCAAGGGAAGGAGGTAGTGCAAGCGAGGGAGCTTAAGCGCGTGGTAGGTGTAGATTGGGGTCTTGGGACTAGATAGATTGGGGGAAATGACATGTGCTCATGGAAGAAGAAGGTCGAGGTCAGTTATAAACACCATACCGTTCGTAGTCCTCGAGTGGACACATGTGGTGGGCGGGGGGCGGGGGCTACCATGATCTCCACCCTTTTTTTGAAACAGCCACGATCTCCACTTTAGAGCTGCATTAAAAACACACTCATGGCCAACCTCAATTCCACTGCATGAAAGTGGCCCGGAACCAATTTCTAGCAACGTTAGATCTACTCGAGGGGGAGGCCTTGACTCATGGAAGTTACTAGCGGTAGGGCCTAGTTGGAAGTGAGATTGAGAGCGCTGCGTAAAATGGGATGTCTTATTAAAATCAAGTGGCAATAAATTGCAGTGTCCCGTCGACAACCGTGCATCGATGACCCTGTTGCCGTGTGCATGTGTTGTAGTAGCAGCAGTAGGCTTTTCATACTTGATTAAACTTGACATGACCGCTTGACGACTTTTTCCATGGACGACATCGTGTTCCTTCCTGTAGAAGTCTCACTGAGGGAGATGTCCGTGCTATATCATGATGTACTATGAAGGGCATGACGTGTGCAACGATCATCGTTGCATCGCACAGAATCAACGGTTGGTGTGCACGATCTGCGTGACAACTGTGACAACCAATCATGTAGTAGCAGACAGGGTGAGCACAGGTTTAGGCTTCTATGAAAGATAGAGAGAGGGAGGCAAAACTAAGTAGTACCAAATAAAACCAAGGGCAAAACTGAGTAGTATAAAAATGGAAAGGGTCTTGTACAATGAAATACATAGTGGCATACATCAAATTATGCCAAGATAGATCCAGTTGAGTTCATTGGATGTGTGTTCTTCTCATAAACCACACAAGGATCCACTAGTGTGATTGCATCTCTACTCTTTTCATTCACCATAGTTAGAGTCATTGCATGTATGTTCTTTTCACAAACCACATATCACTAGTGTCATTGCATGTGTGTTATTCTCATGAACCACACATGGATCCACCTAGTGTGATTGCATGTCTGTTCTTTTCACAAACCACATATGGATCCACCAGTGTCATTGCATGTTTGTTCTTTACATGAACCACACCCAGTGTCATTGCATGTATGTTCCTCTAAACAAACCACATAAGGATCCACCAGTGTCATTGCATGTCTGCGCTTTTCATGAACCACACATCGATCCACCAGTGTCATTGCATGTGTGTTCTTTTCATGAACCACAGCTAGAGTCATTGCATGTGTGTTCTTCTAAACAAAGCACATAAGTATCCACCAGTGTCATTGCATGTGTGTTCTTCTCATGAACCACACCTAGAGTCATTGCATGTGTGTTCTTCTAAACAAACCACATAAGGATCCACTAGTGTCACTGCATGTCTGTTCTTTTCATGAACAACACCCAATGTCATTTCATGTCTACTCCTCTAAACAAACCACATAAGGATCCACTAGTGTAATTGCATGTGTGTTCTTTTCATGAACCACACATGGATCCACCAGTGTTATTGCATGTGTGATCTTTTCATGAAACATAGCTAGAGTCATTGCATGTGTGTTCTTCTAAACAAACCGCACATGGATCCACCTAGTGTGATTGCATGTATGTTCATTTCAGAAACCACACATGGATCCACCAGTGTCATTGCATGTGTGTTCTTCTCATGATCCACAGCTAGAGTCATTGCATGTCTGTTCTTTCTACAA